>JAHWFP010158695.1:0-11938 GCA_023313725.1 Lithobius niger | reverse complement strand
AGTCATTACACATTTTTGACTAAAGTTAATGTTTTACTTGATTCTGTTTTTTATGTTAAACTTTATTTAACTATAATTATTGAAAAAAATTCACAAAATCGAAAATAATTCATCTGGCTACTCCATGGAGATCTTGTTACTCAATGGGAAATCTCGTTAATACACGATAATAGAATTTTTCGATTTTGATTTGGACGGATTCAATTCAATTTTGACAATGTAATAAAATCGAAATGGAACCGAACGTTTTGATTTTCGCACAGTCCTTTCCCTACCTGGCTTTGCCCTTCTGATTCAGTCGTACGGCCGTCCTCTTTGTCTTTCGCTTCGTAAGCTCTCCACCTCCTCAGGCTTCTTGGCCCACCTTTATAGCCGCTGTGGGGGCTCACTGCAGACTTCAGTGCTTGTTGTGGCCTGGCTCTTCACCACCGCCAAACTTGCGCCCTTTTCCCAGCATGCTCCTCCTTGGCGGGAATCGCTGTGTTTTTTCGCTCGCTCCCTCAGCCACCTTTTCACCTCTGTCTCATCGCTCCATCATCATGGCACCGAAACGCTGAGGCGGTTTGTCGGCTCCCGCTTCCGCCAACAGAAGTTGAATTCCCTCAAATACTCGAACTCCTAACGTTTGCGACTGTGCTGCAATTGATCCAAGAAGAAAACGTTACGACCCGCGCACGGCTTATTAGTCTCATTGCAACTGTGACCACAACATCGACCCTTCATTCCACTGAAGGATTGGCCTTTGCTCTCCAAGAAAAACAAATAGGCAAAGCAGTGTTCAGATCAAGTGAAGAAGAAGAAAGAGAAAGAACGTCTTCTCTCGATCGCCACTTCTGCTTAGGCCGTTGTTGCTTCCACTCCCAAACCGACACACACATCTCAGGCTGCCACTTCCGCTTCAGGGTCGTCATCGTGCACCACCTGTTCCTCCTCCTTTTCGGCCGAACCACGCATCACGCACCTTTCCTCCTTCCCAACCACGCATTTTACCCATTACTCCAACATTTCACCTCCTCGTCGACCACCGCTGTTCCTGACAAGTCAACCTTGGATTCGTCTTTACCTTCCAATCTTCAGGCCCTCCTTCAAAATCAAAATCTGCTCCTGAGCTTTCAACCAAAAGCAAGTCTTCATCACCAGCGTCAACTAGGGTGCCCCCCCTCCCCCTCATTCCAGCACCATCGGTGACCTTTTGCCTGGTTCAGCCCAAGCTTTCTCTGCCTGCATCCGACGCTCTTGCCTTTCCTGTGCCCTCTTCAGCAGCTCGGGTTCCTCCCAATCCGTCAACCTTTGGACTCGACCACGACTCCACTCATTCTAAACTCCACCATCTGTTCCAGACTATAACAACCCTAAAGTTTTACGTGGAATCGAAAAGAAAAAGCTTCACCTATCATCAAAAAGCCAAAAAAAAAACACCTCGAGCAAAACGCCACTCCCACGGCAGCTCATTTCGGTCGTCTCATCAACAAACTATCGCATGCTAAAGCTAAAATTTCGACCCTTAAACTCAACATTGCGAATTTAACCACCAGTGTCGCCAAACTCCGCACAAAACTCCATCTCGCAGGCGCTCACATGAGGAAAATGTCGCCACTCCCCAAATCCGGAGCTCCAGGCAGAAGACCACCACCCCCTTCGGCATCCCGACAACCATTCAAAATTCATCATCCTCGGCCCCCGCCTCGGAATGTGACTACCAACAAATCCGTTCCAACTACCACGTCAACATCAACGCAGTCATTTCAGACCATTCCAACCACCACGGCCCTTGACCCATCTCTTGCGCCAATTCCCTTATCTTCCAAAAAATCTCCAGGGGAAATCAGGGTTGCCCCAATCCTCAACCTCACCAGATTAACCCTGAAATCGAACAAGAACTGATTCTTTCCAATGTAGCCATGCCACCCGAAAATTACGCGGCCCGTCAAATACGGCAGTTTGACAATGCCAAAGTTTTTCTCCCCTGCCGAGTTGCGATAAAAAAAAAAAAAAACTTTGTTAACCAAGACATTGCATGCGCCCTGCCTCAGCGTGTCGTTCCAGGGCCAAGGGATACGCTTTCATGTTTTCAACCCCTCCTTTAGTAAAACTCCACCCTCCGCCTATTCCCACTTTCGGGCCGGAACGGATGCTCCTCACTTTCAGTCTGGCGGCTGTGTCACATCAACCGTTCCATGCCTACCTGACTTGAAGAGGTCCACCCGTTCCAAGAACCCCCCAACCAAATTGTTTCACTTTTTCGGATTTAATGTAGGGGGAATCATGTTTTGAACCATTTCTTTTCTGGACCATTCGTAGGCCCTTCAAAAAAGATGGAAATATCTACAACCTGTAAATTTCTTGCATTCAGTTCCTGAGGTTTTTTTCTCTCTCCCAACCCGGCCAGCTGCGCAACCCAACTGCGCATCTGCGCAGCCCTCCTATAAAAGCTTTCGGCCCAGGTCAACCCTCATCTCTTTTCCTCAAGCTCCCGTTCAAGTTGGTCAATCTACCTCTCTCTCGTACCCTTCCCCCTGAACAAGTCCTTTCGTTCAAAGACCCTTAGCCCTGTAGAACGACCTTTATCTATCTGAAGCATATTTTTGAAGACCCTTCGCCCTGAAGGACAACCTTCAATTACATGAAGCCTTGGTTTAATGATCCTTCGCCCAAAGGATGACTTTTAACTTAGGAAGCCTTCGTTGGCACCCTTCACTCCGATGGACAACCTTCAACTATAAAAAACCTTTGTTGAAGATCCTTCGCCCTGAAGGAGAACCTTCAACTACAAGAAGCCTTCGTTTGAAGACCCGTCGCCCCGTACGACGACTTTCGTCTTAAGAAGCCTTCGTTTGCGGACCATTTGCCCCGAAGGACAACTATAAGAAGCCTTCATTGAAGACCCTTCACCCCTTCACGTTATGAAGCTTTCGTTTAGAGACCCGTCGCTCGAAGCACATCCTTCAACTTACAAAGCCTTTGTTCGAACACCCTTTGCCTGCACGAATATCCTTCGCTTAGCATTTTGCGCTCTAAGGGACCTTCATTCGATGCATCTTGACTCGACAATTGGACCATCGGCATCCTGAAGATCCATCGGATGACACCCTTCGCCTCCTCCTTCGTCACGCACTCAATCTGCTTCTCTTCACGCAAGTTTTTCAAAACACCAACTGTCTTTACCGACTTTTTGGCTGTCCCTCACCAATCTGCACTGCAGCCCACCATGACTTCCTTCGCTGCCTTCCGTCCCTCTCTGGCCGTTTTTTGCAGCTTTGCCAACGCAAGCCATCATGGCCCATTGCACCCTGCCATATTCATCGCAGTTCCTGAAAAGCCGCACATCACCACTGCCACTCAGCCGCTCGTCACTAGACTTAACTAGCTGCTGACATCCTTCGTCTATTGAGGCCTGCTATCCCTCACCGTCCATCATCGCAGCTTCTTTGGACATTCGCCCTTTGCTGCCTGCTGTTCCCTCGCTATCATTCATCACAGCTCTTTCGGACCTTCACCCTTTGCAGATGCTGTCCCTCGTTTACAATCATTGCAGCTCCTACGAACCTTCTTCCTTCGCGATCCCTCACCGACATTAACCGTCATTCTTCACAGCTGCCATCGCTCCTTGACATTCATTGCAGCTTCTTTTGACCTTCTTCCTTTGCTGCTTGCCGTTCTTCTCCGACGTTCATCAGAGCTTCTTCAGACCTTCATCTTTCACAGCTGCTGTCCCTGCCGACAGTGCAACTCCTTCAGACCTTCGTCCTTTGCTATCTGCTGTCCCTCGCCAAACATCATCACAGCACCGACTACCTTCAGCTCCCTTGAACCTTCGTTCCCCTCTGCCTGCTGTCCCTCACCGACATTCATCACAGCTCCTCTGGACCTTCTCCTTCGCAGTTACTGCCCCGCGTGATATTCATCACAGCTCTTTCGTACCTGCGTCCTTCGCTGCCTCCTGTCCCTCGTCGACTATCATCGCAGCTCCTTCGGACTTTCATCATTCCCTGGCCACTGTCCCTGTCCAACGCACACTGCAGCAACCTTGGACCTTCATCTTTCACTACCTGGTACACCATGTTCCTCACTGACCTTTGTCGCAGCTCTTCGGACCTGTGCCCTTCCGGTCTGCTGCCCTTCGCCAGCAAGAATCACTGCCTCATGCTTTCATTCTTTGCTGCCTGCTCAACTCCGGCGAACTTGCGTTCTTCTCGACCCGCTATCCAAGCCAGCCTAAATCACAGCCGCAAGCCTTCAACTTAACGAACCATCATCCCTCACTACCTACTGTGCCACACCATTCATTGCGGCAGGTCTTTCGTATTTTCATCCTTTTCTACTTACTGTCCCTCACCAGTTCAGTTGCAGCTCTTTAAGCCCAGCAGCCCTGTTTGCCTTCACCCATTGATGCCTCTCCTGTTGTTTCCTTCGTCGCCTAGAGCTTCCCGTTTAATGCCGTCAACTCCGACTGAACCTCTGTCGTTTGACGACACACTGTCACTCTGTAATCATTCATCCACACCTACAATCGTCTGTCCGTTCTTCTTATCTCGGAACATAAACAACCATTGCTTTACAGCCCATCTTCGGCACCAACCCTCACCCAAAGAAGCCTTCGAGCTCTCGCTGATAGTGGCTTCGCGGTTCTTGCTCCACTATTAAACCTTCCCTTACCCGAAAGATCCTTTGCTAACATAAAACCATCCTTCACAGCGAAAGAAGCTCCTTCGCCCAGTGTGATTTCCCCATGGCTCAACCACTTGGAACGACATCTCTTCACAGGACTCCGTCTTCTCCAAAGAAACCTCAACCTGAAGAACCTAAGGTGCCGGCTGGCCCTTCCCCATCTCGACTTCCTTCGTCTTTGACTGCTCCCACATGCTCCGGCCGCACTTCTGCATCACCTCTACCATGCTGCCAATGACCTCCTTCTTCTTCAGCGCTAATGGAAACCAAGCTTTCTGGACCTCAGACCGGAATGAAGCCTAAGCTTTCTACTAACTGAAGCCCCTCCAAGCTCTCACCAAAAGACAGCAAGTTCTTCTTTGCGTCCATCCGAAGTCTTCACCTAACCTGAGGAAGTCTCTCATCTCGGCTGTCGTCAACCTTTCGACACATTTCCATCAACAAGACCATGACATTAGCCCATTGCCAATCTGCAACTTCTCATCTTCAACCCACCTGCCCACCATCTTGAAACAGATCCCAAGCTCCAGTCAATCCGTCGCTCTCTTCATGATCACCAACTGAATTGACAACATCACAAGGAACTTGGCATGAGTCTCCGCTTCGAGGCCACTATCCCATATGACAAGCCCTCATGCAGCGGTCTCTGTAATCTTGGTCTCTCCGTGACAACTACTGCACAGCATCTGGCCGCCAACAACAACACAACTCTTGCTGCCGACTGCTAGCAACACAACCAAATTCACAAGCTGAATGTCTGCTGTTCCCTACAGACTCTGTCTACAACTCATCCAGTCACTCGCTCTTCACTATTACCACTGGAAACTCTTGAGGGCCAGCCTTCTGAACCTCTTGGTGACCACCACAGCCCCCCTGAACTGTCGCCATTCACTGCGAGCCTTTCCCGACTTTGTCAACTTCTTCAACGTAACAAGACAAGTCTTTGGACTAATCCGTCTGTGCTCGTTGTCACTGCCAGATGCATAGTCCGGCCCCTCATGCACATTTAAACTGAAGGCAACCTGGAAACGCACAGCACGAAGGTCTCACCTCAATTCTGAGAACATGGTCAACTTCCTCGACCTTGTGCATCCATTTTATTTCCACGAAAGTGCTCCAAGTGTCATTCTGGAGAAGTCATCCATCATCACAAGCCTTGAACACGACAAGACAAGATCAGGGACGACACCATCGGCGGCACGTTGTCGCTTACTGATGTGTCGCCCTGTCCCCTTAAGCACTAACAACAGAAACGAAGACCATGCACGAAGCAAGACTTTCTCCCCGTTTTTGTTGGTGCGAAGTTTGTGAAACTTTTTGGGGGAGCCAGCTCGCAACCCTGGGTAACTCGTCAAGGTGGTGCCCACCGCCACAATTGACGATGTCAACTGTAAATGCACAAATTTTACAGGTAGTAGATATTTTCATGCCGACAATTCGAAATGACAATTTTACCGGGGGGGGGGGGGGGTTCAATTGCTTTCTATTGCGTTATCGAAAATATAAACTACCTGTAACCCACCCTACCTCCCCTCTTGAGTCGCCACCGTGACATATCGACAGGAAAAAAGATGGCGGCTGACCTGGGCTGAAAGCATTTATAGGAGGACTGCACGCATGCGCAGTTGGGTTGCGCAACTGGCCAGATCGGGAGAGAGAAAAAAAACCTCAAGGGAGAAAGGAGTATCCAGGAACCGAATGCAAGAAATAATTTTCAATAAATTACTAGAAATGTACAAAACACTCATTGCCCTGATTTGATTTGATTGATTTTAATTTCGGAGCATTAACCATATCTGGTCATTAGATACAGAAAACGGCAACATTATATGAACAAAAAAAATGTTCAAAAACACAAGTTAACATTAACTAGATCTCCCAGTCTGACAACAAAGCAAGTACATAGCCTGCAGCGACCTCAGGTCCCCTCAGGCGACACACTCCCCTGTTTTCTTTGTTGTTTGCTTTATTTAATTAAAAATGGCATTTTACGTTGAGGTTTCAATATGTTCAAAAATTGATTAAAGGTTCAACTCACTTAACTGGATTGGTACGACGGCGAATTTTCGATCCTTTAAAGGCCTGAAAGAGATCCGAGGAAAGGATCTAAAATTCGCTGTCGTACCAATCCAGTTGAGTGAGTTGAACCTTTAATCAATTTGTGAACATTGTTTGTTTTATCAGATTTGCAGAGCTGATATATTAAAAAAAAACTGTAAAATTCAGTACAAAATTGCAAGGAATATAGATTATAAATGAGAATGTTGAATGGGGTGTAGAACAAAATGAAATTAAAGGTGTGTGACGAGAAACCGATGGTGCAGGCGAAATGAAAGGAGGACGAAAAATACACACCCAGGCAATGCAGTTTTTCTTTTTCATCAGTAACTAACTTGTCAGGCAAAAATCACTGATGTGCAACACATCTGTGGAGCAAACATATCTGTCGGGCAACTCACCTGTTGGGCAAATCATCTGTCAGGCAAACATAACGGTCGGGCAACCGTACTGCTCCCAAATCCAAACAGACGAACCTAAGAGCGCTGGTTTATAAGTGTAGTACTTCAGCTGTTGTTTCTTAGGGTTGCCTAGAGGATGCTGGAATAGGTCAATAGCAGCTGCCACCTGTCTTGAGTGAGTTAGAGGCATGCGCCGTTCCACCGAGGCTGATAGGTTACTCAGAAATAAATTGCTAACCCCAAGTGTCTTTCTAAGCCATCCTACCAAAAGTGAATTTTAGGCTTAGAAATGTGAAGAAACAAATTAAAATTTGTCATTTTATTGCACCACAATTGTTAGTTGTCATATGAGGTTAATAAACAAAGTATTTACTTTAATTAGCGAATAAAAGCCCGACTCACGAACGTCACGACTCTTACTTCTTGGCTTCCGTTTTTATTTTATGATGGCGTATAGTTTTTATGGGACCTTACCTTGGCGTTGTTGCAACACAGTCTTTAGTTTTTATATGAGGTTAATAAAGTATTTAGGCTACTTTAGTTAGCGGCAGAAGCCAACTCACGAGCGTCGTGACTTGTACTTTCTTGGCTTCCATTTTTATTTTATTAGGACCTCTAATTATTGTAGGAACTCGTCGCAACTTGAGAGTTGTGTGGTTAGTAAAAACGTTCAAGTACATTGAATACAACTGTATACAACAACTGATCTAAGAGTTTCTGTTTATTCTCAGTTCATGTAGTATTAATTAGGAATATGTGATTCTCTAAAAATATAATTTCGGTCTTGGTTATTTGAAGAGCTAATCAAAGTTTCTGTATCCTAAAAAGCGTTTTAACTAAAAGAGTATTTAAAACTTACAGTAATAAGACTTCCAGTAATTAGTGTATTGTCATTCCGAAATGAACAACGAAATATTTCTAGTCATTTTTTAAACAGCCAAGGTGGGATGGGGGTGGGGTGGGGGGCTCCCCAGGAATGTACTGCAGGGGCTCAGAGCCCCACGCGCATGGAGTGGGAGGGGAAGAGCCTCAGCAAGGGGGCTGGGGCAGGACTGTAATCTTTTCCAGGTGGATCCGCAAGCCGGGATATTTTTTTTTTTTTTAGAAATCAGAGTGAATTAAAAGTCTTCCTGCAACTTAAAGGTACAATTTTCGCACGAATTCATTTCAGACTTGAAACACTTTTTTTTTTTTAATACAATAGTATCCTGTATTGGGGTCTCTCTGGTTTCCCGGACAGCTCAATCAGACGCTGACAACAGCGAAAGCTACTACATTGTTAGGCCTATTTGGTGTTGACAGGTAATCATTAAAGAAAACATAGGCTTTAAAAACTGTTTGGTAAGAAATAACCTAGCATGTGATCAGTATTCAGTTGTCTAATATTGGGTCATGCTGATTTAATAATTTGGTCAACATTTAATTCAATCCAGTAAAATTTGGCTAAAATACCCAAATAGTAAAAACTGTAACGAATCCAGGCAACCAAACTGAAACTCTGCTAGCGGAGCATTTGGTAATGCTCCGTTTACCTAGCAACTTAGTCCAATTTTGAACATGGTGTTCCCGACTTGATGCGCTTCAGGCCTATTGGGATTTTTTTTTTAATATAATAACTGTTCTGTGGAGAGACTGTTCATTCACTGTCAATGCTTTGTTGGGAAACTGAACTAGTGATGTTCACTAGGATAATATGTCAGCACTTTATTTTTACAAGAATTAAATTTGCATCAATTTGTTAAGCTTATGCCGCTTGGCAATAGGCCACAGATCGACCGAACCTACTTCTGCCAAATCCGGATCGATTCCAGATAATTTTCAAGATTTGCCAGATCGGATCTGGATCCTCCTTACCGAATCCCAAAAAAATGTTGATAGCTGAATAAATTACAGCAATCCATAGCAACATAAAAAAAAAATGCAGATGTGTAAACGCGGTCTTGTATCAGACGCTCGTGGTGAGGACACCTCAACACCACCGAAGAAAAAACCTGAGGGCAGAATTCTTCCACACCAGAAGAACATCGTCTTTATGGCGATCTCAATTTAAAAATGTAAATATTGTATATTGTTCTCTTAGGCATAAAGCTGAAACACCACCAGCTTAGTTATGTTTTAGATGTAAGACACAAAATATTTTTTATTTTTAACAGGTGACGACTTTGTTTATTCATGAAAAATGTCCGACGTTCAAACCACTTGTCTGCTTCTGCAAACAACTTAAAACTAACCTAACCTGCGTTATAGCATATTGAAACTAGCTGATATATTTAATCTATTGATTTTTGCACGGAATGCACTTTGGTAAACTTAACTTCTTGCCATGAACCTTACCGGAGCTCGAACTTTTATGTTTGTTTATTTTTACGGATCCAGTGTATAATTTTTATGTCTATTTTTTTATAGCATCTCCATCCAAACTCCGACCGTAGCAAACCTCTAAAAACGTAAACAAACTAGCCTTCCTACGAGAAAATCATGCCTTGTAAATAGCAGTCCGAATCCCAAAGTCAAATGTTTATTCTGAGCAATACACTTTGTTCCCCCCCCCCCTCCTTCAATAGTTGCGATGCATAACATCGTAGTTTATTTTTATAGGCCTAAATTCACGTTGTTATCAGTTTAAAACTCACTAGCACTTCCAAGCCAGGCCTCTAATGCTCCCAAGTCGGCAATTCTCTTTGTCAATGCAGCCTCACCAATTCCTTGCCAACCAAAACACTGCATTCAATTCCCCATCCACTCAGAGCGCTTAGCTACCCTGCCCGTCCGCGCCGTCATGCCAACTTCCTATGGTGACAGCTCGGCCGGTTTTGACCAGTCTCTCCTCCTCCAAGTGTCCACCTCTTCCCCACTCACCCCCTGCGTCGCTCTCCTACAGGACCGCGCCTTCCCTCTACCTGCCGACCAGGCAGAGGGCATATAAACCCAAACCCAGGAGAATTTCGTTAGCACAGCTCAGGATTCTCAAAGCTAGAGGTCGTTACGCCGGTCGGGAGTGGAGATGCCGCGGTCCGATTGTTGCCATGCCGGGCAACGGTAGTGGGTTCGTATGTAACTTAGTCTAACTTTAAAAGTTTATTTTTTGGACTTACACGTCAAAATTTATAGTTAAAATTAGATTAACCTTTAGCTTTGACAGTAACTTATGGTGCGTTAAGCCAAACGGCATTTTCGGACGTTAACGGCCATAACTTAAGGGTTCACGGTCCGGTCCCTTACTAAAAACCAGCTTTATTTTTATCGTTTCTTTAAAGGCAGTTTAATGTAAACACAGACTGTTTGATCTTCGTGGGGGATCCATTGATTATTCACTCCAGACGGACTTTATAAGTAGCTGAGGCTTTTGTAATTTGAGGAGTTGGCTTTTCAACAGCAACTCTAGGAGGTTTAATGCTTTGTTTTATCACGTAGAAACATAACTGTAAAACCAGGTCTACTATTATAAGTCAGCCGAGGCTGTTTGTAATTTAGAGGGCTCTTTTGCGAAATCCCCGTTGCCTACAACTCACTGTTTCTAATTTGAAATTGTTTTGTGAACATAATTCTTGTTCGTGTACAAATTTAATGTAAATTCCCCAGGCCGTTTATAACCTAACCTAAGTTGTAAATCCAAATGTAAAGTGCGATATTTTTCTCATGTTTGTTTAAAATAAAAACCAGGAGTTTTAAACGTCCGACGGTTTATTCGTTCGTTGTTCGCTAGAAGTTAGTATTTAAGATAATTCTCTTCAAATTTAACTTAGCTAGCCTATTCCCACCTTGGTGTCAGCGTTACCCATTATTTATTCACTAGTTAGGTCTTAGATTAGGACTTCAATGTTCCATTCCCTGCATCGGGACAGTAGCAGTTGTGCTGGTTAACCGAAAAAGTACGCAAAAGCAACACAGAGTGATAGATAGTCAGATCCAGTTACACCAGGCGTCCGGCGATGCTACAAGCACCTACTCCATCGTAGCACCCGCCGTTACAGATGTAAACCAAATATGGCCTATTAAGTTAAAAGATAGGTGTAATATGACCAAATACGGTACCAATCTGCTCCTACTTGTTTCAGTGTATGCCACTTTTTTTTTAATGACACACTTAATATTTCAATAATTCTTTTTAAATCTGCGTTTTTTACTTTAAATACGGAGTGACCATTTGTGCAACATTTTCATTTGTTTTTCTTCCCTGTAACTTCTGAATGGTTTTAAGCTATTATTTTGAAATTGACACCATAGGAAAGCTGGTGAAAAAACGCATTGAATGGTGCATTGGTATGTCCAAATTGGTAAATAATCAGCGAATTATTGAAAAATCAACAAATAGTAAAACTTTTGCTGAATCCTAATTCCTAATCCAATTCAAATCCCGAAGATCAGGATCAGATCCAGATTCGGTCAATCCTTGCTCGCATAGTATTACCAGAATTTTTTGATTTGCTGAACTTGTGCTCGGCCCAGCAGAAAAAAATGAGGTAGGTATACCCCTGCCAAGTAGTTTAGGAATTTTTTTTAAGTGTATTTATTGGGTTATCCTGAATTTAATCCAATATTGCGCAGGAAAACTGTCATCAATTTTTACTATTTTTAACCCAACTGTTTAATGTCATCTTTAACTGTATGCACAAAATTAAAAAGTACATTTATTTAACTAAAATGGAACCTAGCCATTGAAAGAATAACCAAATCTAAAATTGAACTGAAACAATATTTTGGTAACCTGTATAGAACACTGCTGGTATTAATATTGATTACATCACAGCAAATATTGTGATACTTATATTTATTTTTCTTCTTCCAGATAAACTTGGAGTCGGCGTGGA
>JAHWFP010158694.1:99799-135493 GCA_023313725.1 Lithobius niger | reverse complement strand
ATCCGAAGGATATTAATAAACAGGATCCCAAATGAATCCTTTCACTGGTTCCTTTCCTTAAACTAACCTTACGAGTAGAAGAAAAACTTCAAAATACCAGTGTTACCTGGTTGATTTTGGTTTCTATTGCCTGTTGAAATTTCCATTACCTTTTTTTATAGCATTCTTATCTCCAAATGCTGCTCATTCTAGAGAAATTAAATCGAAGATGTCCTTCCGTGTCGCTACCTACTGCGCAGGTTTCCGGCGCAGCCTCCATCATATAAAAGTCGAAGCGGAGCGGTATTGCTCACCTTTTCGAACCTCATTGTGCCCAGATGGCGACAAGAGGGGAGGAGGGTGGGACAAATGTAATGTATATATTCAACAGGCAATAGAAACCAAAATCAACCAGGTAACACTGGTATTTTGAAGTTTCTAGTTGCCTTGAAAATATCATTACCTTTTTTATAGCAATCCCATAGACTTCGTCAAGGCAACGGGCGCCATCTGACGCAAGTTCCCTCAGGTAGCAACCGGTTCCCTACACAGAACTTCCAAGTGTGTCAAAGGGGTGTTAAAGTATTCGCCGGGCGGCAATGAATGGCCCAATCCTGTTTAGTCCCTCAGCTTGGTGGACATATCCCTAAGATAGTGGGATGTGCAGACTGTAGTGTGTCTCCAAGAGGCTGCTTCCATAATTTTAGTAATGGGAATGTTACTGTAATGCACCCAGGACGTGAAAATTGCACGTAGTTCATGGGCGGTAACCCTGATTCCTTTAGATGCACAGTTGATGTCGAGTGCCTCGTAGGCTTTTACGATGACACTTTTGAGCCAAGTGGCAATCGTGTGTTGAGGTTGTGCCTACCTTGCTACTGAAGGGTAGGACAGTTGGGAACGTCCTCAGCGAATAGGTTTCGAAGCGTTTACGTAGAAACGAATTGCCCGGACAGGACATAAGGAACGTTCTTCTTCTTCACCTAGGATGGTGGAAAGAGAGGGAATGATGAAGGGTTGAGTTCGTTCATCGGGCTTTTGAGTCTTAGCACGGAAAGTTGCTCTCGGGGTGAGAGTTACGCCGGTGTAGTCGTTTACGAAAAAACAGTTTTTTTCTGTAGCTGATAGAGCTTGCAATTTGCTGCATCGGAGGTAGGCGGCTAAAGCCACAAAAAACATCGTTTTCCTTGATAGGTGGCTGAGTTTGGAGGTTTTCATGGGTTCGTGAGGAGGGGCCATGAGTGCGGTAAGCACAATGGACAGGACCCAGTCGGGGAATTGCCTTATAATGCGAGGTCGGTCCATATGGAATGAGTGGATTAAGGAGGAAATCCTGTAGTCTGTGACAAGATCAGTGTTAACAGATGCTTTGAAGACAGCATTAAGGGCAGATCGATATACTAGGATCGTGGAACCCTTCATACCGCTTTTGAATAGTGTTGTGAGGAATCGAAGGAGGTCTGGCATAGGGGGATGGATTGGATCAACCTGTTCCTTGATACACCAATGAAGCCATCGTCTCCAGTGACTGTCGTAAATTTTGTTTGGTAGAGGATCGACGGCTCTCGAAGCGATGCGTGTGGCCTCGTCTTCAAAAATGCCAGTTGCTCGGAGGAGCTGGACGATAGTAGCCACCCGTGAAGTCGTAATGCTTGGTGGTTCAGGTGCAGGACCGTTCCTTTGTCTTGGGACAGGAGGTCCGGCCGGCTCGGTAGACGACGAGGGGAGTCGATGAGAAGACTGAGAAGCATCGGAAACCAGGCTGCGACTGGCCAATTCGGTGCGATTAAGAGGAATCGTCCCTGAGAGTTGGCATGGCGATTTTGCGTAGAACAAGAGGCAGGAAGGGGGGGGGGGATGCATATGCGTAAAGGTGGTTCCAATTCAGTGTCAACGCGTCCACAGCCCAAGCCCGGGGATCTGGTAGCGGACTGACGAATAGGGGAAGTCTGGCATTGTACCTCGTGGCAAAGAGGTCGACCATTGGTCGATTCCACAGGTGGAATAGGCTGGAACAAATGGTGGAATGTAGAGTCCATTCACTGGTAGGTGGTTTCCGTCGGGAAAGGGAATCGGCAATTACATTCAGCAATCCCGGGACGTGGAGTGGCAAAAGACAGACACGGAGATGAATGCATAGATGAAAGATTTGAAAGGTGATGTGATGGAGGGATAGAGAGTGTGTTCCACCCCCTTTCCGGAGGTAAGCAACAGCTGTTGTGATGTCCACATGGACCTGTACTATGCGACCCGTGGCATGATCCTGGAAGTGTTGGAGTCAGCTTGGAGTACTAAATGATTGATGTGTTCCGTTGTGCCTTTTGGCCATGTGCCGGAGACGGTGAGGCTGTCGATGTGGGCTCCCCATCCTGTCTGGGATGCGTCTGTAAATACGTGAACCTGTGGGAGCGGCTCGTGAAGGTGAACCATGGCCGTCAGGTTAAGGATGTCCATTCACCACGTGAAGATTTTGGCGGGGAAGGAATGGTACAGTCTTCGAGGTGGCAGATTCATGGCTATTTGTGGGTTGCCCTAAAGGGCGGAACGCTAATGATGTAATGGCCGTGCCATCCACCTGTCGTAAGGAACGAGGTCTGCAAAGGAATCGACGATTCCGATAACAGAGGCTAGCTCTCGGAAGTTGTGAAGAGGCGTGTGGAGAAAGGATCTGGCAGATTGTAGGAGATTCTCGATCTGTTCCGGGGATGGCATGACTGTTGTATTCTTTAGGTCGAAGAATACTCCTAGGAAGATGAAGGATTGGGCGGGTTGAAGACGAGATTTTGGAAAGTTTATGTCCAGTCGCAGTCGATGAAAAAGAGACACGATGGTGTGTAAATTTTCGGAAAGCACTAACGGATCGGGGTGCGGTAGAAGACAGTCGTCGAGAAAGGCATGGATGCGGATGCCTTGCTGGTGAAGATGGGCGAGAACTGGACGTAGGACCATGGTAAAAATCCGTGGAGCGGCATTTAAGCCGAAGGGAAAGCAAAGAAACTCGTATACGGTTCCTTCTACTAGAAACCGGAATAGGTGGCGGACTGATGCATGCAACGGAGTGTGAAGGTATGCGTCCGCGAGGACTAGAGAGACCGTCCAGTCTTTGGGTTGTAAAGAGTCTCGGATGGAGGATACTGTCTCCATCTGAAAATGCAGATTGAGAATGAACTGATTCAGAGGTTTTAGGTTGAAAATGAGCCGAGTTCCGCCTGTTGTTTTGCTGCAAAGAAAGGTGCTGCTGTAAAAACCTGGGGTGAATGGAGGTAACACAACACGAACTGCTTCCTTTCGAAGGAGGATGGTGATTTCTGTCCGAAGCGGAATAGGGGCTGGAGTTTCCAGTTCCCAAGGGGGAACCCAGTGGGGGTTTGTGTGAAAACTTCGGTTTGAAGCCGTTTAAAATAATGGAGAGGATCGTAGGATCGGAGGTCACCTTCTGCCAAGCTTTGGCATGGAACTGAAGACGTCCCCCCCCCCACGTCTTGTGGGGAGGAGGAATGTCAGTAATTGTCATGTCCCCTAGTGCAGGAACGAAAGGAGGATCGTTGTCTCCTGTCTGGGGCAGAGGATCGACCCAGGGAACGACCACGTCTGCATCCCTGGGATCGGGATGGAAAGGGAGACGTGGAACGAGGAGGTAGAGGCGGAGTTGGGTCTGGTGGTTTGGTGTTAGGCGGATCGGGATTGGGAGTTGGGGCGGAACGTTGGCGACGAATCTGACGGTTACTGTTATAGCAAGGTTTTCGGGAGATGTCCAAATGCAGAGCCACCTTAGAAATCAATCCTTGGAATAGGAATTCTGATTCGTGGATTGGTTGATTCCGGAGAAGATGGCGGGTGGAATCGTGGAGATTCGGTGCGATATTTAAGGTTACTTCTCGTAAGAGGAGAGTGGAGTTAAAAAGAGCCCTTGTAAACCAGTTCATGGCATGGTAAGTTACAAAGCAACTTTTCCTAAAACTTGATTAATGAGGAACGCCAGTTGACGGGTATCGTCAGGGGGAGGATCGGCATAGAGTCTTTCACAGAGTGTGTTGGCTGCGGTACTGAGAACATCGGCTTGGGATGCGGTACGGAGACCAAGTCGGAGGATGCCATCTTTGTCACGCAGGACAAAAATAGGAGCCGCAGCCCGGCGAGGTAGGTATAGTGCAGAACCGAAATCCAGCTGGTATCGGCAGTCAGAAATTCCGACTGAGAATAGGTATCGAAGTTTCTTGGGTTGGCCGTTCCTTCCCCGATGGGACGGAAGAAGTAATTTTCTCGGCCTGGTCAGGGTGGAGGCGGATCCTTATCCACTAGAGGCGATCCGTTGCCAAGGAGAATGCCACCGGTTCTTAGTAGTGTGATAGGGAGTTGGTCACAAGGCGGGGAGAGCCAAATCCAGTTGCGAGGCATTGGTTCTTGGCGATCAGGTCGGAGTTAGGGGATGGTTTGTACAGAAAACAGTCCGGGATGATTCCTTCGACCGTCTTTAATAATTCAGGGAGCGGGATTTCAGAAGGATCGGGATCCACTTGGAACAGAGGGTCGGGTTGGTCCGACAAAGACGGGTCCGGAGAGTAATAGGAATCGAGATCTTCGCTTGCAGGAGATCTGGGCGGAATCGGTGGTGGAACCGGCAGGATGGGATGCTGAGGGGGATCGACAGTTGCGGCGGAGGGACCTGCGTCGTGTGTGGAGGAACGGTGTCGTTTTGGGACCGAAGCTAGCCAATTCGATGTGTAATCTGATACGGGCACTTTGCGTTTGAAGTTCTGTAGGGAGGAATCTATTATTTCATGTACTTGAGATGAAGTGAGCGCTTCTTCGGCCCTCTGGGTGGCAGATTGGCGAGTAACTGAGGGTTGTGAGGAATGAGAGGATAAATCAAGAGGCTTGAGTTGTGTACCGACAGAGGAGGCCAACTTCACAGCAACCTTCCAGGCCCTGAGTTGAAGTTTGAGGCAAGCATAACGTTCCTTAGTACGAGAGAGTTCCTTGGAGAGGGAACGTAGGTCCCGTACCGGAGGCCGTTGACTACAAGGAATCGGGAACATAGCCGCGGTATCGCAGGCTATGGAAAGTGAAGGTTCGGAAAGAAAAGGATTCGGAGGCGGAATCGGTTGTTCCAAAGAATCCTGGTCCGTCGTAAGTTCGAGGACCTCAATGTTGTCCACTACAGGAGGAACCTGTGTCGGGGATGTGGAAAGGGGAGTGCGGGATAAGGAACCGTCCCTAGGGGTTCCTTTGGCTAACGGCATCGGAATCAGTGTAACCGTAGGAACAAGGAATCGTGTAGAAATGCGGTATCGAAGTGAACAGCGCGGTGGCTAGAGAAGAAAAGGTGAGCCATGCCGCGCCGCTTCAACTTTTATATGATGGAGGCTGCACAGGAAACCTGCGCAGTAGGTAGCGACACGGAAGGACATCTTCGATTTAATTTCTCTAGATTGAACAGCATTTGGAGAAGGAGACTGCTATAAAAAAGGTTATGGATATATTCAAGGCAACTAGAAATAGATTGTTAGGCTTGGAGCGCTAACACAAACCTGCGTTGGAAACAACCAACTTCAGAAGACGGCTGTAAAGTAAATATACATCTCCGAAGCCAAAACTATACATCAAAAGATTCCTTGATGTTTAAACTATTAATGCATGTGAAGAAACTCCAGTTATATACATAATCTTGGTGACTTTATGCCAATCCAAGTGGCCATTACAAATCGATAGAAATACAAGTTGAAGAATTTTCCATGTGGTCACATTTAAGCCACTGCAGTCGCAGTTTGCCGGTGCTCAACTAACACCTTTATTGATATACCCACTCTTCCATTGGCATAAAGCCCTAGTCACTGCTGTGACTATTAAAACAGGTTCAATGAATCATCTTTAAGCAAGTGGAGGAGTAGGAGTTATGTCAGTGATCTGGAAACTGATTGAATTGCCAGTTCGTATCCGGGTCACCCCACTCTGATGAAACGGAAGTGCATAATGGTGGCTTATATTACGTTATTTCTAGTGTAAGAGTTTCGCTGTTTGGCTCGTTTTCTTTTTATAATTTACAGGAAGTTTGTCACTGCCGTGACTTTAAAAACGTTCAGTGAGCCATCTTTAAGACAGCGGTGGAGTGGAATATTGATAAAGGCATTATGTCAGTGACCTGGGGACAAGTTGGGTTGCCAATTCAAATCTGGGTCACGCCACTCCAACGAAACTTAACTACATAATTTGTAGTGTACGATTTTTGCTATCTGGTTCGTTTTCCTCTTCCCTTTATATAGTCTACAGCGATTTGTGAATATTAATTTAATCCTTTGTTGAGCCTTTGTATTTTTTTTTTTTTGTATTCCTTCGCCACTTCGCAAGCGTTCTTGGTCGAATAGATTCCTAGTCGTTGCTGCGATTTTAATGACAGGTTCTGTGAGTAATCTTATGCCAGTGGAGGAAGGGCACATTGATCAAGGCATTATGTCAGTGATCTGGGATGGATTGGGTTGCCAGTTCGAATCCTGGTCATGCCACTCTGATGAAACATAAGTGCATAAGGTAGCTGGCATTACTGTACTACGTTATTTCTTGTGTATTATTTTCACTATTTGGCTTGTTGTTCTTTACCTTTATATAAATAACACTGATCTGTGATTGCTGTTATTATTGAATTTATCTTTCATCGGTCTTCAGCTGCCAACTGAAAGAGGTAACGTGCGTACTTTGCTTAAGACTGTTGCACATTGGTACTGTTCTCAATTTTGATCTTTAACATTAGTGATAGCAGGCGCGAGCTGAGTGGCTTGCTTTGTTTGCCCATACTAATGACTAAAAGTCCGATTTGGTGGACAATGAGGATTGTATGGGGCCCTGGAACCACACAACGATCAAACCACACTTAGTACTAGGAAGCAAGGAAAAATTAGATAAAGCCTGGCCTTAGCTTTAAAAAAAATGCTTGTGTCTAAGAGAGTTTATGTTAACAACTTCCTACCTAAACTTTAATCGTCATCTACAGCTATTATACACCACCAAACGTTGTTTCCTTGCAATCCTTTACTGAATAATAGAAAGTGGTGCCCAGCTTTAGAATTGTAAAGGCTGGCCGTCGAAAAAAAAAAATTTGTTTTGCCAACGAGCACATTTTTTTTTTCCTTGAGCGCACCTAAAAACGCAAAAAGACCTCGGTCTTAGAACTTTCGCTGTTTTCTCAATAATAGACAAAAACGGCCAAACTCTTCACCATTTAATAGCCTGGAACAATACCTACCTCTAGAGGAAGCCCAAATTGGAAAATTCAATCCAGGAGTTTTACAATCGACATTTGAAAATCTCAAGAAACCAACCGCAGCGCTCATCATTTCCGGCCGCCATTATTGTAACTCAATGTATATTTACTATTTGCTTTCACTATTCTTTTAGGGCAAAAAGCCCACAAACACTAGCTTACTTGTGAATTACGAGGGGTTGCCTTTGGTACTTAACCTCACATACATGTGGATACAGACAACCATTTTAAGTGTGATATTTTTTATTATAAAGCCTTATGAAAGCCTTATGAAAAATTTCCACTAAGATCAAAAATTGTCCCTTAACTTAAAAAAGTTAAGCATCCAACTTAATTAATGCGTTATAGCATTTAACTAAGCTAGTCTATTTAATCTTTTTATATATTTTTTGCCCCCAGAAACGCTACCATTAGTCCGAAATAATTCGACATCAGCATTCTCACGGACACGAATTTTAGTGTATATATGTTTGCTTTAGATCTCCGAAAAACTCCGACTGTGACCATCCGAATGTTTCTACTAGCTTGCCCTTATATTAAAAACAAAAATCTTATAAAGATCTGTTCTCAAAGCAATCCAAAGTCAAACTGTGCATAAAACTCCGTCCCCCCCCCACCTAGTTGTGGTGTATAACACTGCAGTTTACAGTTAAAGCTTGTTAAATTTAATAGTAATGCTTTATGCATTACCCAAGCCAAAGTACTAAGCTTTAACAAGAGCCTATTCACAATGCAATCATGTAAATATTTGTTCCATAGTCGATATTTTAATGTAAAGACCTTTTCCCAAAGTTCACTTGAGTAAAACTTAATTTGGCCTATCTTACATGTCCCTACTCCTTTAAATGGCTCTGCACCAAAACCCTTTGCCAAACCGACTTTCCCATTGTTCTCCTGGCCCTCCACCAATGAGACCCCCACAGCTATCCTCGACGTCCGCGCTTTCCCCCCTCTCCAGCATAAAAAGCCCCAACAGACCAGCTCAGTCAGCACAGCTCACAGAACTCTCAAGCTAGAAGGGTCACGCCAGTCGGGAGTCGAGGATAGCTGTGCGGGTGTTGCCATGCCGGGAAAAATGGTAGTGGTTCATATGTTTATAGTAGCTTCTGAAAGTTTAATTTAGGACCCCCCCCCCCAGTCTAAATTTATAGTTAAAAGTTTAAGCATAACTTCTAGCTTAGAGAAATTATGGGTGGTGACGCCATAATTGGCATTTTTGGTCCCCCACCCCCATAAGATCAGAGTGGTTCTCTTTCTAAAAACCAAAACTCTTTCTTATTTGTTTTAAATGTAACTTTAATCCAAATAACTGACGGTTTGATCTTTGTGTGGGATTCACTGGAACTTTCGCTTCAGACGGACTTTATAAGTACCCGAGGCTTTTATAATTTGAGGAGTTGACTTAAGAAACAGCAACTCTGGGAGGTCTGATCCTTTGTTTTATCACTTAGAAACAAAACTGTGAAACGGTTGATCTTCATGCGTGATTGAAACATACTGTTTGATAGACTGCAACCAGCAGAGGCTGTTCAGTCTTGCGGGTGACTCAAGTGAGCACTCAGTATTCACGTTTTCTAACTTGAAAATTTGATTGTATTCTGAAACAAACAACGTCGTTTTAGTCTGAACTCGTAAACTGAATTACATGCTGTAAATTTATTCGAAAGCTTTTCTTGCAAACTAATGTAAAGTGTTCTTTTCATTCTCTGTTAAAATAAAACCAGTAGTTTTAAACTTCATTTCGTTTGCTAGTTGATTAATTGTTTAAGTGTAAAATAAATATGTAGCCCATCTTTAATTTTAGTTCTTGTTAAAGAGTTAAATTCCACCGTTGGTGGCAGTGAATACCAGTAGTATTAAGGTTAGGCCCCTTTAAGTAGGATCCGACACTCCACCCCCCATGCTGGGACTGTAGCCCATGCTGTGCTTATGCCGTAAAAGTCGATATAATCACTGCTAAACCTTAAACTGAATCTCCGTGTCAACCAAGGAAACTGGGGGCGTTACAAACACCTCAACCGTCGTAGCGTCTGCCGTTACAGGATTAAGATATCGGAAATCATATCTAGATCTGTAATTTCAAGAACTGTAGCTTTATTTTAATTACTGTTTATAGTTAGTTAACTATTATTACGAATTCATATCAAGCATAGCTCGTTGTGTATGGATCGAGACAGAGATTGAGTCTTTCTTTTATCACGAGCCAGGGGCTTACAGCTGAACTAAATAATCGGTAAAAGTTGCCACCACGAGAGAGACATGCATAAGCAGCATCAAAGTTAAAAAAGCTTGCCTGTCTAATTTTTAGAATGAGGACTAGAGAAACACAACTTGGCACCAATGTACAATTTATTGTAATTTACGAACAATAATAATATTTACATTATGAACTTCAGTAGTTGAGTTCATTTGTATCGGCTAATAAGAACCACGATGTGGATTTAAGTTTAAATTACATCCGAATAATTAAATATCCAAACAGTTGCTTTAGCTTTTAACGTGCTCCAAGCCGTAGCCATGGGGCCAGAAGGAGAGAGGGGCAATTTTGCTAGGTAAATTCCAAGGGAAACTCCTAGGTTCTTTTACATGCCACAATCGACATGAGCATGAGATATCACAGGGCCTTTCTCTTCCCAAAATTGCCAGAGGTAGCTGAGGCCGGATTCGAAACCAGGACCTCTGGCACATGAGACAGTCGTGCTAACCATCAGGCCACCTTGCCCCATATCCAAACAGTTGCAATTGATTTAACAACAAACAATTAATACCCACTCGGTTAGGAGACTATTTGTTTCAAAATAGCCATAGAGAAGAGTATACTGGACTATGCATACATGGGGTCCACATACTGACTGGCTTAGCATTTATGATGCTTTGCTCTCGTTGTCACTACTTAAGAATATTAGCAATTACGTTTCATTTTGAAAAACGGATAGAAGTGAAAAGCTGGCCTTTTCGCAAGGAAGCCGTGTAACTATCACGGTTATGGGGGGCAAAGCTACGTTACGTTTTAACCACTAATTCCCCATAACGAAATCCAAAGAAACAAAGTTATAAATATTTAACGCTACATTAAGTTTTCAAATTAGAGAACTGAAAAATAATCTAACTAACCTAAGTTAATGTCCCCATAGTTGCATTCACCAAGGTTGAATAAATCCATCGCTTGTAATGAAGACTGGTATTTGCTACAACTGACGCTTTTGCTGCAACTGTGCTTTTTCCAACTGACGTTTCCTTTGCGCCAATTTATACCATGTATGTCTTCTTCCTAGCTTTTTCGTCATGAAATTCACATATAGCACAAATAGATTCCGTAAAATTGCACGGTCTACATTTACAACAGGTGGGATGAAAATCTTGGGGTGTTTTTTGGCATGTACAGGTCGGGAAATCCCCGGAGTCGAAGGGAGCACGAAGCCTCTCGGCATCCATACTGCGAATTTTCGGGGCGAAGTAGCAACCCACGGGAAAAGCAAGACACAGTCAACCAACACGTCCGACTGGTACAATACCCGAAAAACGAAGTGAGGAAAGATGGCTGACGGACAACAGCGCTCCAAGCGGCGGAATTGCTAACCTCATTGCATTGCTAGGTTAAACTTAAAGGGGTTTTAAATAATTCAGGTACGAAAAGCAAATCGAAAAACGATTTAGCACATATACTGGAGGTTAGTATTTACAGATAGTAAGAACCCCATGTTTCGCTTTCTTGGGATGTAGTGTTTGTTTGGTTATTAATAAAGTTGTTTTAACTTGTGGTCCTCCGTGGTAAACAGGGACTTTATTCTTAACAGTGTACCTTGTTTAACAATGTTTTGAAACTTTAACGTAAAGCCGTCCTCGTCCCCAAAAAGGGTAGTAGAAATACGATTTTCGGTTATCTATTTCTTCTGATGGGTTGTTAACTGTTTCTGTGTAATAAGGTATCGTAATATGTGTTGTTCTTTTAGTTATTAAAGAAATTGCTCTTTAGCTAAAACCGGGACTGTAGCAAGGCTAGTTGAATTCGACCCTTCGTGGGGGGGCACATACGTTACTTGCCATGAATAAATAAAGTTGTAGTGAATTTTACTTATTTAATTATTCGAACTCCAGTAAATTATGTACTCGAAATCAGTTTCATTTATATAATTTTCACGATTTGTAAACCAAAACAAGCGGCTATAGCGACTACCTAGTCGCATCCGGTCTTCTGTACAGTTCTGCCACTACCAATAGTGAGGCACACTTCTCTATCAAGCATTGCAACAGCTATATCTATTATATAATCTAAAAGCATTAACCATCAGAATTGCCCGTCAAAAATGTGTTAGCTTTTAAGCTTATTTTACATTTTAGGCGTAATTATCAGCGTTTAGGCCTAATTTACAACTTTAATTTCGTAAGTAGCAACTAACGGAGATTTGGATTGTATACAGTAAGCCTATTCATTTTTGCAACACGGTATGCCTCCGGGCGCACAGTTACAGTGTTACAACGTAATGCACAACGTAGCCTATATAGATCAGTAGTAGTAGGGAAGGGACAGGAGAAACGCTGTTGAGAAAGCCAGCAGCGACTCGTAACAACTTGACATTGCCAGGTAACGTGATTTTAGAACTAATTTTAATTTTTTAGGCCTAATTTTTTTAACGGCAGTTTTAGTTTCGTAAGTACCAGATAGGCCTAATGGAGAATTTGGTTCGACCGTAATCCTATTCATTCATGCAACAAGACTCTTTTAAACGAAGCTAAAGTGTTTTTGTTTGTACGGCTGCGTTAACACAAATCCTTAGGATTTCAATTCGACGATGAAATGTTATTTAATTTAGTTACGTCGAAGAAGTCTATTAGCAATAAGGAAGTAACGATGTTTTACTTTGCCATGTTATTTAACTAACTTCTCATACTGAATCTAACGTTGTAAACAGTGGTCGTCGCTATCTGGTACCGATGCGAAGTTGAAAAAAGCGACGGACGGATGTACAAAGTCGTTGCAATAGTCTTCTCAGACGGTACGGCTGTACAGAAGACTAAAACGGTTATGGTGTAATGGTGTTTACCGTATTTTTATTTTATTTACTGTTTTTGCAAAAGTTTCAGTCTTGGGTGCTGCTAGTGTGCTTTAAAATTAATGTTTGTGTATCGCTCTAGTTGTAGAATTTAACTCTGTAAACACGTAAACCCAAAAAGACTAAAATGCCAGGGGCACCTGGTTGATTTTAGTTTTTATTTGCCCATTGCAATGTCGGCTTGCCGAAAAACGATTGGAGAGGATACATGACCTCCAAAGATCAAAAAACTCGTGGAAAATTTTTTTTTATTGAGCGCTTCAAACGCCAAAAAGACCTCGGTCTTTGACCATCAGCCACATTTTATATAATAGACAGAAACGGCCCATCTTGGAACCCTTTAATAGATCCACACATTACCCAAGTCTTCAGGAAGCCAAACTTCAAGATTTCTATCCAGAACTCTCAATATTGTCATTGGAAAACCACTCCAAAACCAACGCAGCGCTCCTTCATCATGGCCGCCATTATTAAAACTTGTAATTTGTATTTTCTCTTTATACCACTTTTATTTTAGGGCAAAAAGCCCAAAGACATTAGCTTAGTGTTAAATAGGAGGAGCTTCCTCTGCGAAGGTACTTAACCTCATACTTAATTGTACAGATAACTTTGTAAGTGTGATATTTTTTTATTGTGTTGAACAGCTGCAACCTTTATGAAAAATTTCCACAGCGATCGGCACCTGTCCTTTAACTTTTACGTTATTTATTCTACTTAAACTTAAATGCGTTATAGCATTCTCTAAGCTAATCTATTTATTCTTTTTATGCTTTATTAATAATAATCTTTTGCCCTCAAAACGCTACCATTAGTCCAAAGTACAAAGACATCGGCAATCACCGGACACGAATTTTTGTGTATGTATGTTTTGCTTTAATTCTCTACAAAACCCGACTGACCCATCCGAATGTTACTACTAGCTTGTTCTGCTATTAAAAACCAAAAGATATTTATAAAAGATCTGTTTCCATGCAATCCGAAAGTCAAACTGTGCTTAAAAACTTCGAATCCTCAATTCCCCCCCACCCCCGCCAAAACTAGTTGTGGTGTATAACACTGCAGTTTTCAGTTAAAGCTTGTAAAATTTAATAGTAATACTTTATGTATTACCCAAACCAAAGTACTAAGCTTTAACCAGAGCCAATTCACGATGTGCATTTGTAAATAATCAATCTACAATCAATTACCCAATGCAAAGGCCTTTTCCCCAAGTTCAAGAGTTGAAAACTCAATTTGGCCGATCTCTAACCATTCCCTACTCCTTCAAACGGCTCTGAACCAAAACCCTTTGCCATACCGACTTCTCCTCCCACTTTCCATTGTTCTCCTGGCCCTCAGCCAATCAGACCCCCGCAGCTCTCCTCGGCGTCCGCGCCTTGGTCCAGAAAATCCGCTGCTCCAGCATAAAAAGCCCCCTCGCCCCTCCCTCCTCAGCACAGCTCACAGATCTCTCAAGCTAGAAGGGTCACGCCGGTCGGGAGTGGAGATGTCACGTCCGGGATTGCCATGCCGGGCAAAATGGTAGTGGTTGTAAGTAACTAGTTTAACTTTAGAAGTTTATCTTTAAGACCCCCCAATTCTAAATTTATAGTCTAAATTAAATTAACCTCTAGCTTGGAGTCTTTATGGTTGGTAAGCCTTATCGGCATTGCTGGTCTTTACCACCATAATGTTAGAGTAGGCATCTCTTTCTAAAAAGCCAGTTTCTTACTTTGTTCATTTTTCAAATGTAAACAAAGGGACGATTTGATCCTCGCGAGGAAAAATAACTGTGGGACAACTTGAAAACTACAGTTGTCAAATATAGTTGTAACTTAGCGGACGCGGTTCAGCTTGCTGGGTATTCCTGGATAGGAACCCAAGATAAAAATGCTTTTTCTTGTCTAAATTAAGTGTTTAAGAATCAACTTCGTTGATCTTGTATTAAGGTGAATTACTAAATGTAAATTCTGTTGATTTGTTTTTGCAAACTTGTGAAGACTTAAACTAGTGAACTTAAATGTAAAAGTGTTTATTTTTTCATTCTGATGTTTTAAAATAAAAACTAAGAGTTTTTAAACCTCAGGTTCGTTCCCTAGTCAGATTAATTGTTTCTAGTGTAAATTATTATGTAGCCCATTTTAGCTTTATACTTCGTTTAAGCAATTAAATTAATCCACCGTTGGTGGCAGTGTATTACCGGAAGCATTAAGGTTAGGCCTAGTATAGGACACCGTCGCTCCATCCCCCAAGCCGGGACTGTAGCCCATGCTGTGTTTATTATAGTAAAAAGTCGAAATAACCACGTAACCTGATACAAAGAAGTACTCGTCAACCAAGGATGTCGGGTTCGCTACAAGCACCTCAGCCGTCGTAGCGTCCGCCGCTACACCATACGAAAATATACATTACCTTATTTTTATTAGCAGTTTTTCCCCCATGGAGCTCTATTATCCCTAGTCTTGAAAGTTCGCTTCCCTGTCGGTCTCGTACCTCACTGCGCATGACAGGACCTGGGATCGCCTATATAAGCGGTTCGCTGCGATCCCCAGCATTTTTCTTCCAACCCTCATGAAACTAGGGGAGGCTGGGTGGGTGACAGGTAATGTATTTTTTCGTATGGGCAAATAAAAACTAAAATCAACCAGGTACCCCTGGTATTTTAGTCTTTTTATTGCCACGAAAATATACGTTACCTCATTTTTATTAGCAGATCTTGTCACACATGGCGGTGGGCTAGGTTCGGAGAACCCACGATACGAGCCTGCAGCTCCTACAGATATTGTCCGTGTGGAACCGACGCAAGTTTCTCCAGCCTGGACACGGGATCTTCAGTCCCATGGGCAAGCATCAGGAACAGCAGAAGCCAAGGGTTGAAACAAATGGTTGGACAGGTAGGGGAAGGTAGGAATGCATACAGACAAGATGCCAAACCACCTTGGTCGGGCAGTGATGCTAGAACATCATCCTGAGTAGGCGCTGTAGACCAACGAGGTAACCTTGGACTGGAATCGATGAAGTAATCCTGGTGCGGAATTGAGAGCACAAGTGCCTGGAAGAGACTGGAGACAGAAAAACGGTGCTGTAGGATGAAACGCAGAAAACTGTGGCGTAGGCTGCTGAAAGAAGAGTCGAAGGTCGAAGTAGGAATCGGCATGACATGGAACCGCATATAGATAAGTCCAGACGACAGATGCGGATGACGGAATTCGACAGGGAAGTACCCACACATCGGGTGCAGGATGGAACTGGGAATGGAGCCTCAACAGGGCACGTAGGTGAAACATTAAGGAAGGTGTTGGGATTGAATCCCCAAAGTGGACTGAAGCTTCTAATAGGCTCGGATCCGCAGAACTAGATACTTCTACGTTTGAGACGGGATCCCAGAGATGACTGAGTCAGCAGGTAAAGACGGGGACATCATGATGGCCGCGGTGTGAGGCCGGTTGCGGCGTAAGACCGGCTGTGGAGAGGATCATAAAGCGGCGTGCTTGTCAAGAGGATCGTCATCCAGTGGATCAATCCCAAGGAACGGAGTGGGAAACGGCGGCTCGAGGATCGGGGGATCGGAGGATTGTGGGATCGAGGATCGTCGAACGAAGAGCAATGGAAGAACAGCCGTATCGTGGCGCAGCATAGAAAAGAGATGTGAAAGACTCTCGGCGTAAAGATGAAGAACCGGTGATTGGGTCAAGAAAGGGGGGGGGGGGCATCAGGACTCCAAACGGAGGTACTCCCTGGGAACTGGCTAAGTATTTGTTGGGCTAACGCCAGTTCCTGCAAGCTGTAGCATGAACGTTCTTGGGTAGGTGAAGTAACAATGCTAGATTTTTAAGACATGTTGACACGATGTTGTTGTTGCAGTTGAGGTGCTGGGCCTTGAAACGGGATCGAACCTTATCCTTCTGTGATTAAGCGCTTAAGTGCACTCAAGTCATAGAAAGGGAGGTTCCGTAGTCGAAGCTGGAATCGTGTGGTGGTGAAGCAAGAGGCTCGAAGTACGTCGCGAGACATGTAGCAGTGTAAGCCTACAGAGCACGGAATAGAAGATGAATCGAACCAGAGGCCTTGTGGCAGAAATCGAGGTTTGGAAAGACCATCCCATGGAGCGGAAGTTACGTAGGAGCGGTCCTGAGTAAACAAGGGATCGATGGTCGAAAGAATAAGGAACGAAAGGTGGGATGAAGAAGGGCGAAGGAATCGTAGTTGGATCCGAGGAACGATCCCTAAGATGAAGGAAAAATTGAGATCAACATCGCAGGAAAAAGGTGTTGAGCCTGGATCAGTCCGGGTTCTAACCACAGGTAGGAGACACCTTAGTCGAACAGCCAGCAGGTGAAAGGGTTGTAGCCGACGGTCCCCTTTAGGAATCGATGTACCCATGCCAAGAGGGTGGGTGGACGGCGGAACATGATCCTTGGAAGGGCCTAGGCAGGGCGTATGAGCCCAGTCTGAACCTGGATGCTCGTAGTAGGAAGCGAAGATGGACCGGTGGCCTGCATGGCGGGTCTTGAGGTGAGGGATTGGTACACGGTTTTACTTGTGGTGGGTAAATGCCCAAATCCCGCTCGATACCGAAGGAGGAATCAAGGTTCCAGAATGGCGATGAAACCGATGACAGCCGTGGATGCATGTAGTAACGAAGCTGAAGTGAGGATCGGTATAGGAATCAAGGCTCATGTAGATCCCTGGAAATCGTGGCGAATGGCACGGTGTCACGTTGATGAGCAATCGTCGCATAGGGTGGAGCTTGCTGTAATCGGGAATCGAGTCATTCTGGAACGGCACAACCCTGTCGGGGAGTAGTTAGCGAAGAAAGAAGATCTGACGGTTCGCTCTGCTTAGGTTTTTATACGATGGAGGCTGCGCAGATGCGTGCGCAGTGGGTAGTAAGTTCGGGAAGAATCTTCGATTGTTCTCAAGTTGAAACAGCATCATGAGGTAATGATCAGCAGGAATCGATGCATCGATGTCAGGAAGGTAGACGGGTGGCGGATCGTGGTTCGTGGAAGGGCCCAGGCTGGGTGCACGGCCCCAGTCCGAGCCGTGTTGGTTGTGACACGAAGCGGAACCGGACCGAACATCGGTCCTATAAAGGCGGTGCTTGGAGTTCGCAAGAAACAAGCGTGTATTGAGGCAGGAAAACAGCGGAGCATTGCTTGCAAAGGATCCGAGATCGTGCAGGAGTCTTTCCATGGAGGCTGCGCAGAAGCGTGCGCAGAGGATAGCTAGTCGGAGAGAGATCGTCGATTGTTCCCAATGCTTGAAGCGTGTAAAGAGGTCGGGATGACGATCCACGTCTGGAACCGACATACTTACGTCAAAAAGGCAGACAGGTGGAACGTGATCCGCAAAAGGGTCCAGGCTGGGCGCAATGGGCCCAGTTCGATCATTGGTGTTCTTGATATGAAGCGGAATCGGACCGAACCAGGTCCCACAAAGGCTGGAAGTAACAGGAAACAGTCGCGCAATGATGTAGGAAGGCAGTGGATCGTAGTCTGCACAGGGTCCGGATCGTGCAAGGGCGTAGTTCAGGCATACCGATGTCAAACAGGAAAGGAATCGAGACGATGGTTCGAGTAGAAGGACCGTAGCTTCAGGCAGATGGGAATGGTGATACGTGAAAAATATTGGCAGAAGAGGGAAAGGGGCCAGGTCGGAAGCTGGGGCCCGGTTCCAGCCCACTGGTCGTGGCTGCCAAACAGTGGCGGATCAAACCGCCAGCAAGGGGAACTGAACCAAGTCCAAGCAGAGGCTCGAAGTGCAAGTGGCAACTAACTTCAGTAGATGGAAGTAGATGACGGTCCTCCCCTCCATCCCCCAGGTCTCGAACCCGTGGATCACAAGAAGCTGAGGGGAAAAGGCGGAACAGGGGTCTGCTTTGAGGAAGGAGACCGGAATCGAAGGCAGGAAGACAGCAGATCGCAGCTGTAAAGGTTCTGGAGTTCTAGTTTACTGATGACCATACGGAATCGAGATGATGAGTAGAGGAATCGCTGTTTCGGTGAATGACAACTCGTGAGGAATCACTGGGATATTGGCCCCGGTTCAGATCCACTGGCCTAGGCTGCCAAGTAGATGGAATCGAGACGGCAGCAAGGGGAACCGAGCCTAGTCCAGGCAGAGGCGTGATCCCCCACATGGGAACAAGGTTGCGTAGCTGTTGTGTAGAGCGGATAGTAGCCTGGATAGTGATCCCCCCCCCCTCCCCTTCGATCCACTAGCCATGAAGGCAGTTAGGGGAAAGGGTGGGCAAACGCGGCTCATAGAACTTGCTTTGGACGGTGGACCACTCAAACGGCGGAACCGTGAGGATCGCTGTAATCGTGCGGATCTCTGGCGGGCCATCCTGGCCTGGCCAGGTTACCCTGGGCACACCCTTCACATCAATGGATGACAAAGGGGACCGGGGGAGGATGACCCAATCCTCTGTCTTGGCAATCCTCTGTCTTGGTGATCCTCTTGTCTTGGTTGATGTAGAGAGCTCCGAAGCAACCCCCTCAGCGGCTGCCCTAGGAAGAAAAATGCTGGGGATCGCAGCAAACCGCTTATACAGGCGATCCCAGTTCCTGTCATGCTCAGTGAGACACGAGACCGACAGGGAAGCCAACTTTCAAGACTAGGGATAATAGAGCTTCATGGGGGAAAAACGGCTAATAAAAATAAGGTAATGCATATATTCGTGGTAACAAAAATTTAAATCATGCATTGCTTCCGGCAGTGCCGTCTGACCTACGTGACAATGTTTTCTTTTGGTATAAACTCCTTTAATTATCATCCGATTTTAAAAACCAAGATGTAGCCCTTGAAACAGAGATTAATTTAAACGTTTGTTTTTTTTTAAATAAAAATAATTTAATGTCAGCACATCACTCATCAAAAAATAGCATGGGCCGCCGGTGCCCTACTGTTAAAGGATGCCAATCAGTACACAGGAATCTTGAGGCAGCAGCCAATCAGACTGCTGTGCGCGTGTGCATGAAATCTTCGTGCGCGGTTTCGAGTTTGTAAATACAACTTTTGCTGACCCGAGGTTCAGGGTAGGGGCTGTGTCATCGGTCTCCTAGAGGTCCGCGGGTCCAGGGTTACGTAAGAAACCTGGGGCCGCTGCGTGGGTGTCCCATCGATTTGGTGTTGTAGCACGTGGCTACGACCGAGAAATCAGGGCGCGATCCAGTCATCAAGACAAGGAAGGCTGACGGCAGTCGCGCTGCATGTTGCTTTGACACGGGGTAAATATTCTATGGATATGTAGAATTTAGGTTTTAAATTAAACTCCTTGCCAGTCGCTTAGTTTTGGAATTAGTGCCAACACTCCTGGACTGAATAGGTGAGGATACCTTAACTTAAGGTTCCACGGGTCCCGTAAAACCTTAGACATAGTGGAGGGAAAAGGAAGATGGACTACTGACTGCCTGTTTTAGTCAGCGATTTTGAGTCTACAGGATATGATTTCCTGGTAGGTATGCTCAACTTCCAGCCTCTGTCTATGCGTTGCATCGTAGCTGTATTTCCAAAGAAATATTGACATAACTGCATCAAAACAGTTAAATCTTCATGGCTGATCAAAATTGTTGTGCAGTTAGCTTTGGGGCCTGTAATTCGAGGTATAAATGGCTCACTTTTCACAAATTACCAATGAAAGGAGTGAATGACACGCTGAATATAGGGCACAGATGCTCACCTTGCTTGGGTTTATCATGCACGCGGCAGCATCATCCAGCAGTTTCAAAACTGCTCTAAGGGAGATAAAATTTATAAACTACACTCGTAACGTCGATTTGTGATAGCTGCACGAAAAAAAAATGGTATTATTATTATTAGGGGAGCCTACCTGGCGTCGAAGTGCTACAAAAACTAAAATACCAGGGGCACCTGGTTAATTTTAGTTTTTGTTTGCCTATACTAAAATATACATTACCTTTTATTTAATTAGCAGTTTCCCCCCTTTGAAGCTCTATTAACCCTAGCTTGAAAGTTGGCTTCCCTGCCGGTCTCGTAACTCACCGCGCATGACAGAAACTGGGATCGCCTATATAAGCGAAACGCAGCGATCCCCATGCAGCATCTTTCTTTCAACCCACATGAACCTAGTCCATCGTGGGGAGGCTGGGTGGGTAAAAGGTAATTTATATTTCCGTATAGGCAAACAAAAACTACAAAATACCAGTGTTACCTGGTTGATTTTGGTTTCTATTGCCTGTTGCAAATAAGCATTACCTTTTTTATAGCATTCTCCTTCTCAAAATGCTGTTCAATCTAGAGAAATTAAATCGAAGATATCCTTCCGCATAGCTACCCACTGCGCAGGGGCCTCCTTCATATAAAAGTCGAAACGGAGCGGCTTGGCTCACCTTTTCGAACTTCTATTGCGCCCAGATGGCGACAAGAGGGGAGGAGGGTGGGACAACGGTAATGTACATTTTCAACAGGCAATAGAAACCAAAATCAACCAGGTAACACTGGTATTTTGGAGTTTCTAGTTGCCTTGAAAATATATCCATTACCTTTTTTATAGCAATCCCTAGACTTTGTCAAGGCGGCGGGCACCATCTAACAAAGCCCCCGCGGGTAGCGACCGGTTCCCTACACAGAAAAAAGTGTGCACAGGGGTGAAGTACACATCGGGCCGCAACTAAAGGCCTGATTCCATACGGTTTTCAGCAGTAGGTGGAGGCGGCACGTAGTTGCTGGGCTGTGACTCGGTGTCCTCTGTAGCACAGCTAATGGTAGGTGCCTCGTAGCTTGTACAACTACAATCTTGAGCCAATTGACAAGCATGCGGGCCGAGGTTAAGCCTACTTTGTTATTGAACGGTAGAGTAGTTGAGTTCGACCCCGATGAAGAGGCATGGAGGCCTCGAGGTAGAAACGGATCGCACGAACAGGGCATAAGGCTCACTCTTAATCATCGCCAAGGATGTTGGAAGAGGGGGGGTGATGATACAGGGTCTTGTCCGTTCTTCGGGCTTCTGGGTTTCGGGCTTCTGGGTTTCGGCCCTCTGGGTTTCGACCCTGAAAGTTGCTCCTGGGTTTAGCTAACCCATGTAGTTAAGAAGAAACAATCTGCAATAGTAGTTGAGAGTGCTTGAAGTTTACCACACCTGAGGCAGGCAGCTAATGCTACTAGGAAACAGTCTTCCTAGTGAGATGACTGAGTCGAGCTCAATCCGTTGTATCATAAGGTGGAGATAGGAGTGCTGCGAGCACAATCGACAGGTCCTAATTGGGAAACTGCCTGTGGAGTTGAGGCCTGTTTGTCTGGAAGGAGTGGATCAGTGAGGGTATCCTATAGTCATTGAGTAGGTTATCATAACCTGCCGCCTTGAAAATGGGTCAGTCAGGGCAGACTGGTAAACTAGCAACGTAGATCCCCGTAAGCCGCTGGTGAATGAGGATGTCAGGAAACGGAGTAATTTCTGTCTGGGGGGGGGGGGGATAGGATCAACTTGTTCCTGGATGTACCAATGAAGCTAACGTCTGCCAGTGGCTGTTATAGAGGTGCGGTCGGTATGGGTGGCGATGCGGAGGGCCCTGTCCTCAAAAGTTCCAGTTGCTTGGAGGAACTGGGTGATGGCAGCCACTTGTGTAGTCGGAGTGCCTGGGGTTCGGGTGTAGGATCGTGCCGTGACATAAGCAAGGACCTACCGTTGCTTTTTAAGACGTCGTAGTTTGAGAGCAGCGGAACGCTGGTCGGGTGATTAGTGCTGGTTCCACCCAGCCGGAGGACAAGAGGGTAGAAAATGTTGCTCATGGGAACCAGACGGGAACCTAGAAGTTTGCAGATTTAGTTATAATGTTGGTAGCCGTAAGAGCAAACTCGAAAAGAGATTGACACCAACGGTGCCTAGAGTCTATTGCGATCGAACACCACTTAAAGAATAACATCCCCCTAATGAACCTCCAGGGCCCATCTAACCCAAAGTCATGCACTTGGTTGGAAATGAATTAGATGGCATAGTGAAGCAAAGATGGAGTGAAAGAAGCAAGTAATAAATGAGCCTAGGCCTTGTTTATTGCGAGAACCACGTAACATTGTAAATATATTGGTGGCCATGCCGCTTGTTGTGCTTACTTTGTACATATCGGAGGCCGTGGACGTTCTTTTCTTTTGAAGCAAGCAAACGAAAAAACAAGCGGAAGAAAATGTAACCAGAAGACTCAATTTTCTTGACCCTGCCTGATGAAGATTGTTGAAATACAATCGAAAATTTGCAAGATACTGACAGTATCATGTTTTTGAAATAGAGTGTAATGAGTAATTTCCGAGATCGAAGAGATTAAATAATATTGTGTTTATTGCTCAGTAAAATAAGCAAAATGGTAAGAAAGGATTCCCAGAGGGACCACTAACACCTTACCGTAACTTAACAAAGAGAGGGCACATCGTTAAAATCATGTTTCAGTATCGTAGGATACATCGTCAACTGCATAAACCATACTCACTGCAACGGGCCATTAAACACAACATCAAAGGATAAAAATAATGTTTTAAAAACATCAGTATCATAGGATACGTTGTCAACTGGATAAACCATACTCACTAATGCAAAGTACCATTAAACATGACATCAAAAGATGCCAACGTTGTGAGGATTTCGAATTGGTTAAGGTGGGAAAAGAAGCGGATATGAATCTTTCATGGACAGCTTATAATGTACTAGCTTATAATTAAAATGCTATAACGCATTTATGCTTTGGGAGCGTTATTTACAGTCGTAAATAGAGTGGTTGTAGTCAACGTTTTTATAAAGACAGAGATCGTCACCGCTGTGCAAATAAAAATATTAAGTACGAAATTCACGTGTATGTTTAAATGAATGCATAGCAATGGGAAGCTGACATTTGTGCCCCCTAATACAAGCACTAAACTACGGGGCTTTATGCCCAAAATGGAAGTCAAACAGCATGTAAAATAAATACAAGTTGGAGAAAAATGGCGACTAGCGCTCAGTGCGTTACGGCAATTTTGGAGCGGTTTTGTTAACGCTGTAATTAATCATTGGGATGGAATTTTCGGGATCCGTTCCCGCAGAATGAAAGCCAATGTGTTGGTCTATTAAACAGGACAAATTCTAGTCAGATTGGACCATTTTTCACGGAGATATCATAAGTTAAAGAGCGAGGTCTTTTTAGCACTTTTGCGTAGCGCTTAAGAAAAAAAAATTTCGACAATTTGTGAATTTCGCCAGACGATCTTTACAACGACGGCGAATCTCAGCCTAGGCTTTTTTGGAGATTGTGACGCAAATTCTGCAGAGACGATCAAGACCATTGCACTGGCGGTGATGTTGGCAGCAGGGATGTGGATCAAAATGTTCTTTTGTCCCTACTGCAAACCTCAGGCAGACACATGGAGTTGGGTCAGGAACGTTGATAACATTTGTTGGTAACGGATCCTCAGAGTCACGACATGACTTGACAGGAGTGATAAACGACACAGAAAACCGTTACGAATTCGAATGAGCGCGCCACGAGGAAGGCATGCAGCAGCGTATAGGGTACCCGGATGTGAACGAGGATCGGGAAAGCCGGAGGGATCGATGACATTGAAGGATTCGCAAGGAGAGGATCGTGAGATGCTAAGCAGCCAAGCGGGACAAGGAAGAGCGGAACCGATGGAGGAAAACCGGACAGGTGGATCGGTGAAGTGCAGCACGAAGAACCTTGAGAAGCCCGAGGCGAATATCCATGGTCGTAGGACTTTACAGGCTTCGACGGGGATCCACGGTACACGGGACTAAGGTCAAGACGGAGAAGTGCCGGCAGGTGCGTGGGATCGATCCGGAATTGAGAGACTTTGAGGATCACAGAGCAAAGCCAACAGGTTTGATGCTGTTAAACTGTGGTGATCAGACGAGAACCGGTACCATGAACATAGTATAGTCGCGGATGATATTAGAGATGAATGATATTCCAAGGAAAGACGTACGTGGTTGTTATGGAGGATCGGAAGGTTGGGTCAGGGATCCGATGGCGCTATGAGAAGCACCCTGGTGTAAAGGAACGAACGGATCAGGACCATGCTAAGGCGTGGCAGGTGAGGAGCATCACTGGAGGGAGGCGGAACCCTCCTTCGAGGGATCGAGGATTGAGGCAGAAAGGCTGGTTGAAGGTGGGGAATCCGAGGTTACAACTGGATGAAGAGGAGCTGGACCCGGAGATACGTCCGCTGTGCAGGATCGATAGGTCGGCGGAAGAGCAGATGAAGAAGCGGTACGGGCCGAATGAATCGAGAGCATTGTTCCATGGAGAGGAGTGATCCCTTGAAGCCGGGGAAAGGAACTGGTGGATTTGGGAAGCGGCGAGACGGGAGTGAGAGGCAGGAAACTAGGAGAAAACGGCGCATTATCTGGGGAATCGGGAGTCCCAGATTCAGTACAAGCCACACTTCCAGAAGAGGGCGAGACTAGTGTAACACGGACCGGTGAGGGAGGATCGAAGGATCCCGGAAAACAGCAACCAACTGAACTCGTAGTGGGACCACAGAAATGGCGTCGAAAGGTCGGAAAGGGGACCGGTAACCGTATCCCAGCAGGTGGCGAAAAACGAGGCGGTGGACTCGGCGATGCTCTTAGAGGAACTGAAACCACTGGTGAGGGTAGGATCTGGCGAAGGTGGCATTGGTGAAGCCCAAACCGACGAAAGGTTCTACAGGATGGAAATTCTTGCAGAAGCTTGGATAAAATGTACGACGGAGGCTGCAGAGGTGGACGGACTGTCCTGATGCTTTGTGAGATCCTAAGTCTCGGGTGCGGTTGTTGAGAGAGATGGATCGATGTTGGTGGATCGGGTACTGTGAATGTGTCCTCTTCTTGGCGCGGGGAAGGAAAGGGAATCGAAATCCCCCCCTGGAATCGACAGGCGATTCCACACCAGGAACGAGGATCGACGAATCCATGGGATCAATGACAGAGCTCCTAAAAGGAACAACTGGCTGGTGCAATTGCCCTAGGAAGAAAGATGCTGGGGATCGCTGTGTTCCGCTTATATAGGCGATCCCAGTTCCTGTCATGCGCGGTGAGTTACGAGACCGGCAGGGAAGCCAATTTTCAAGCTAGGGTTAATAGAGCTCCAAAGGGGAGAAACTGCCAATTAAATAAAAGGTAATGTATGTTTTCGTGGCAATACAAACGTAAATTGCCGGCCCCCATGAAGGCCGGCTGAAATTTGTTTCGTTTGCTAAGGAAATATACAATACCTGTCAAATTTGAGCATTTCTGCTCTTTTCCTTGAGGGTTTTACGTTTCTGCGAACCGGCCAGCTTGGTAACCCACTGCGTCTTTGTGCAGCCTCCTATAAAAGAGCTTGGCCAAAGGCCTTCGCATCTTTTGTTCTCTCTCGATTGTCAGAAGGTGACTCAAGAAACAAATTTCAGCCGGACTTCATGGGGGCCAGGAAATTTACGTTTCTTGCTGCTGGAAATATACAATACCGGACAAATTTTAGCATGGACAGTTGAACTCGTCCGAAAAGGTGGCGGGCACTAGGGAAGCTTCAGGGAAGCAGCACCTATGGGAGAATTGCCTGGAAGGCAGAAGGTCCATTGAAACGTCGGAAACGGAACGGTTAACTGGATAGACCGGGGTGGATTGAAGAGCGGTGAAGAGGGAGACGTTGATCCCATCGGCACGGTAGTAATTGGCGAGGGTAGCAGTGGTAGGACCGGAGCGAGTGGGGACGGATCGTGGAGCCCGAACGCCCTTTCTCGTCCTTTCATCGGATCAGGAGCCATTGGAGGTAGTAGTGGACGGAACGGAGAGAGTGATGACGGTCCTCGATGCCGGAATGCCCCCCTCCAACCTTTCGCTGGAAAGTGTGAAAGAAGTCTCGGAGAGGTAGCGGATGGTGGGTTAGTGGCGGTTGGAACGTGGTTACACGGGAAAGAGGGGCTCGGTCGAAGCGGCGCCCTCTGAGAAATGTGAAGTCGGCGGATCGAGGAAACTGATCCTCCAGTATCTGTCACTTCAGTAGGAACGGAGGCCCCAAAGGACCGTGCAACACGAAGTGAGGACGAGACCTCAGTCGATAGGATAGGTGGATCGCCAGCTTCTGAAAGTAAACTGGAGGAATCGGGGCTGGCCAAAACAACTGGAGAATCCATCAGTGAATCCAGCGGAGCGGAAAGCAGGCGGAGCGTCAAAGAAGCGGAGCGTCTTGTGGCGGAGCGGGGAAAGGCTCGAGGGCGACCATGCGCCGTAAACGCCCTAGGAGAAAGATGATGACATGCGCTGCGCAGGGCTTATAAAGGCTAGCCCGGATCGGGCATGCGCAGTATTATGAGCCCAGCGGGGAAGACAACTTTCATGGGGAAATAAGTGCTCAAAGGAGGGGAACTGCTATAAAAATAGGTAATGTAAATTTTCGTCGGCTATAAAAAAGACCAATTTACCTGGTTGAAATTGGTTTTTATTGCCTAACTGAAAATTTACATTACCTGGACTTTTAGCATTCCATTACCTGGACTTTTAGCATTCTTCTTCTGCTTTGCTGTTTGATCTAGAGATTAAAGTTCTTGGAGCCTGCCAGCCTCGCGACTCAACGCGCATCGTTCTGCGCATCCCTTCGTACATATAAAAGCACCGTAGGCAACCTTAGTTTCATCTTTTATTCCCCTATAGTGGACGGATGGTGACACAGAGAGGAGGAAGGGTGGGAAGAAGGCAATGTATATTTTCAGTTAAGCAATAAAAACCAATTTCAACCAGGTACCCATGGTTAAATTGATGTTTTTATATGCCCATGAAAATATACATTACTTGGACTTTTAGCATTCCACAGACCTCGTCAAAGGTGACGGGCACCACCTGGACGGGCACCCCAGGGTTGCAAGCTGGCTCCCCCAAAAGTAAAAACTTCGTAATCGTTCGGTTTGTCAAGTCGGTCAATTTATTCTATAAGAGGCGACCGCATTGCGTAAGGGGTTAAAGGATTCGCCTGGCGGCCACAAAGGGACCAAGGCAGTAGAGAAGACATATCCCAAAGATAATGGAATGTAAACACAGTGGGGTCCTCCAGGAAAGGGCTTCTAGAAGGACAGTAATGGTAACATTACTGTGAAAGGCCCAGGACGCTAAGATGTCTCTGAGTTCGTGAGCGATAACTGGGTTGTTGTGGTCGTTGTAGTCTATGTCCAGGGTGTTGTAGGTGGACTTGTGGTGTTGTGGAATGAAGAGCGGTCCCAAAATTCAATTTTACGTCCGCCGTGAGGAACTTCGAACGAGGGTAAGTGTCAAAGTTTTTAGGGGTCACAGTTCCATCTCCTGTCGGTCGAAAAAAGGTCATATCGCGACCAGGAGGAGGGTCTTTGTCGAGCTCTAAGGGATCGCCTTTTCGTAGAAGGAGACCACCATTACGGAGTAAGGTTGTTAGTAGAGTTGTGGACTGACCAAGGAGTGCTTGTTGACGAGTTAGGCGGTCGCGTAGACCAAAACCAAAACCGGTAGAAAGACCACGGTTCTTACCAGGGTCAGTCGTGCGAGGTGAAGGCTTGTAAAGTAAACAATCTGGAACAATATCCTCTACTGTGAGGAGGTCCGGAAGAGGGAATTCCGAAGGGTCGGGATCATCGGCAATGGATGCAGCGAAATGGGCATGACGGGGAGAGAGATTGTCCGAGGCCGCCGACTGCCGAACCGGAGTTCAGCGTCATCGGCTGCCGAACCGGAGTTGTCGGAGTAAGCAATGATGATAGGTCGTGAAGGTCTAGATTGGTGAATGGGCTGAAAAGCCGATTGAGGCGGGTCCTGTGAACGAGAAGGACCAGGGACGACCACAATTTCTCGCTTGAGGCAGCTACAACCCAATCCTGGGTATATTGGGTCGGCAGCAGTCGTTAAGGAGAAGTCGGTCGCTTGCGCTTGAAGAAACGGAGAGCAGATCCCATGAGATCGTGAACTCTTTCTTTGGATAGGAGCTCATTAGAAGGATCGGCATTAGGGGACGGTGGCAGAGTGGTCGACCGCTGTGATGAAAGATCAATAGGTCCATCGGGGAGACGCGGTAGCTTCCTCTTCTCAGCAGAGCGCCTGGCTTTCACTTGAAGCTTCAGGAGAGCGTAGGTTTCCTTGGCTTTAAAAAGGTCGGATTGAGGCGACCACAAATTAGGCAAGGGCTGAGCTTGGCAGCATTGTATTGGAGATGTGGTGGCCGTGTCAAGTGTGGCCTTATCAGTGGCAGATGGTCCCATGGGAGAAGGGCCTTGTGAGTGGTCGCCGGTAGAGAGAACACGGTCGTCAGACAAGCCACAGATACAGCAGAGAATCCCAGCATTGGAGGCGTTGGATTATCTACCAGAATTTCAGCGGACGAAGATGGATTAGTGGCCATCCTGGCTGGTGCCTCTCTTGGTGACCCTTTAGCTCGTGGCATAACCATGAAGGGACAGGACGGAATCGAACCGTGGTATTGTGACCTGTAGGAAAAGTAACAGCACGTCCGACGTGGTTGAGACGTACAGAAGAAAATATGAAACTATGGTCGCCTACAGCGCTTTTATACGAACGGAGGGATGCAGGGATGTGCAGAACAATGCGTGTTAGGTCGCGAGGCTGGCAGGCTCCAAGAAATTTAATCTCTAGATCAAACAGCAAAGCAGAAGGAGAATGCTAAGTCCAGGTAAGGTAAATTTTCATGGGCATATAAAAAAACATACTGAACTCTCCCTCCCCCCCCCCCCAAAAAAAAACCATAACATGCTACAATTGCAGTGGTTAGAGTGGGTTTTCCCTCCTATGTCTATGGTTTTACAGGGAAAAAGGAGGAATAGGAAAAGTAGGAATTTTTAACATAAAATAATAAGGAAACGTTTTTTTTTCTTTTATACAAAGTAGCTAAAAGTAAGGAATTTTAGACCATAAATAGGAATTAAAAAAATTACTCCTGTGTGTGTCGTAGTATTTTTCAAAATACTAGACAAACTAATAAAACAGTTAAAATTGTCGAAATTATCTTTTAAGAAAAATTATTCAAAAAAATTGTTTGAAGGTGATTTCTATATGCTGATGAATATCCATTACCTGGAATTTTAGCATTCTTCAATGCTGTTACTCTAGAGATTAAAGTTATAGAGCCTGCTAGCCATGCAAGCCCAGTGCGCATGCCTCCTCCATAAAAGCGCTGGGAGCGACCCTATGACATCTTTTCTTCTGTACGGTCCATACCATTCGGACACTTGTTACTCGCTCCTGGGATTTTTTGACAGTGTTACTGCCGCCCTTTGTTCTGCAACCATGAAGCTTTCCTTCGTTCTGCAGTGTGCCACGGGTGCACCCACAGAGGTTTCGGCTCAGCAGGTTGCCCTGCAATCTTTGTTGGCCCTTCATCACCTCTCCCTGGATTTTCGGTGCTCTCGGCAGCATGTTGTCCTTCGCCTGTCAACCATCCTTCGCCGGCTGGTTCCCGTTCTTCGCGTCCTTCGCCTCTCCTCCTTCGGCTCCCGAAGGCACTTCACTGGACGCTGCCACAATGTCACCTGTCCCCTGTGGGCAGGTTGCGGCCTTCACTTCGGAGCTTCTTTAGCATCCATCAGAGCTAATTTGCAAGGCTATGGAGGCCTGTTCACAGCTAATGCTTATGTCGCAAACGGGCGACGATAAACAGCTACGAACCACTCGTCCGCCATGTGATGGCCCTTTGCCTGATATCCTTTCTCTCCTTACAGCCTTTGCTAATTCGCTCGCAGCCTGCTGGGTTCTTTGGCTGCTCATCGTCCATCGCCTGACTACCAGCCTTCGTCTTACTATCGGCTTCATGCGTGTCACTGGTATGCCCTCGTGTTAGCTCCGACTGACACCACTGGCGGCTCTTTTGACACGTCCCCGGTCCTTCGACAAGGTCGTGGCTTCCACAATTTGTCATCATTAACCATGACAGCACCCTGTCGTCATTGGAAGCACAGATCAAGCACAGATTTTTAGCTTCGGAATCATGGGGGAAAAGACTTCAAAACCGAAATAGGTTTGTCGTGTTTTCTTGTTAAAGTCTCCTGATAGTTTGCGAGAGTGTTCATTGGGGGGGGGGTCAAGGTTTACTTCAGGAGGAATGAAGCCCTTACAATATTCTTTAGAGTAACTGAGACTCCGAATGAGCATAGCATGAAAAACATCCCAGTGCACAAAATCAGGGCCTTCCTCGAAAATGTCAGATTTGCCTGTCGAAGGAGACTTTTGTCTTGGAATCAAAGTGTCATCTTGAAAAGAATCATCAGAACTCAAATACGAGTCATAATTATCTGCGGGTAGTCATATTTGTCACGTCCAAAGCGTCGGGGATCAACAAAATCCACTTTGCGGGACTTCGAGGTGGAGTGGCTCGAAAGAGAATGCAAACGTTTCCTTTCACGACGCTTGGTTTCAAAATAGGCCTCATACCCCGAAACAGTAACCCCGAACATCCACTGGCGAGGGTGAGGGATGACGTGAGGACAAAGCTGAAACGTCCCTTGAAGCATCCTGATGCGACGAATACACGGTAACCTTTTCTCTCTGTGTCTTCGACAAAACCTCGTCTGGTTTTCAGCGATATGGCGAGAAGGCGACTCGCCATCTTGGTGTTTAGGTGATATGGCATCTTACCGCTTTGGTAATTTGACATTTCGAGGTCTTGGTGATGTATCAGTCAGTAGCTTGGGCAGAAACACTGTCGTTTGGGCGAAACGGCGATTAGGCGAAACATTATTTGCGTTAACGCCTAGAAGGGGAAGAAGAATTGCGTTTAGGCAATTTAATTCTTTCTGACTTTGCCTTTTGTTTATAGTCCCCTTTCAGAATCCCTTTTACCTGCTTCGTGGACTAGGTCTTATTTTTAGGTTACTTTTCTGCTCTTTTTGTTCCCTTCTTAAGGTGATCATTGATCAAGCTCATTTTGAAGGGACAGAACCATATTTTGTAAAGCAGAATAAGGGTCTATTTCAAATTGGGGTTTCGTTTTACCCGCGACAATTCCCGTCTCCCTTTGTGTCTTTTCTCGACAGGGAGACTTATGGGATGGGCTGGAGCTATTACTACATGAAGGCTTGTGTGTTTTAGGTTTTCCAAGAGATTTGTCATTTTTGACTTCTCTCCTGGTTTACACAACTCCGGCTCAATCTTGTCCGTGTGAATTGAAACCTTTGCCACTGACCACGTTTAATTTACATTCACCTTTTTACTTTCTACTTTTTCATTATTTTTATTTACCTGTGCTTCACAATTTTTCAACTTTTTAATTCTTGACACATTGTTCGTCTTCTTGACTCTAGCTTTGTAATCGTTTGAGGCAAAACGGCGTTAGAGCGAATCGGCAGTTTGACTTTGGTGACAGGAACACTGGGAGAATGGTGAGCGGCCGGCCCAACCAATGGCGCCACTGTCGCGTGGTGAGAATTCAGGAGTTTGATAATTCGATCCTCAAATTCCATGAAGCGTTTGTCAACCTTTTCATTTACTTCCACACCTAAATTAGAACGCATTACATCCAATTGTACGTTCATCCTCGAATTCCGTGAAGCGTTTGTCAACCTTTTCATCTACTTCCACACCTAAGTTAGAATGCATGACATCCAATTGTACGTTCATATCAACTTTTGCAGCTTTCCGAATCTCAAAAGCAGTGGTAGAAGTCTGTATAAAAAAAATTAGGACATCATGTTGGACCAAATTTAGGACATCTTCAGGACATTAACTCGAATTTTCAAACAAATATTTTAACTACATTTCAGTCTTGAGTATTACTTAGGCAGTTGTTTTCGATTTCTTAGCTAGAGGTTGGTACTCGGATTGTTTTGCACGCAAACTGAGTAATTCCATTTTTACATTTTCCAATTTGCTACGAACTTCACAGTTTTTCAGTGCCGTTTTTATTCCCTAGCACCAAATGTCGTATTTGGAAACACTAACACCTGTTACTGCAGTGTCTATATCAAGCCAGTCCTTATTGAACTTAGCATCTCTTGGCATTATTTCAGTGTTAGTTCATTAAAAAATTCTTAAAATGTAGCACCAATTCAATTTGTAATTTTTGTCACATGCCGTATCCACCGGGATCGCGATTCTTAACACTTAGTCTAGGTCGAAGTTAGCGGTAGCCGGGTGACGGGTGGCTGTGGCAAGTAGTGGTGGCAGACAGAGCAACTGGCAAGATCCATGCAGAAGCATCAGAAGCATTCTCTCGAATATTGTAAAAAGATACGGTATTATTGCATATTACCTAATTTGTTATGCGGTACAAAAATGAAGGCGTAGACAATAATTCCTTTTTTAATGTAATTAATTTTAGAATTTCAATGAATTTCAGGAATTTCACAACGTTATGTGAAAAATAAGGACATTTCAGGACAATTTTTGAAAAATCAGGAATATCAGGAATTTCAGGATAACTTCTACCACTACAAAAGTAACAAGTTGCAAATTACTTTCTTGCAGCAGAGAAATATCACCAAACGGGAACGAGTCAGATGGTGAGATAACGATATGAGCTGAGGCAGCTTGTGTCACGCTACCGGAGGGTGGGGAATCCCCAATGCTGCGCAATTGTCTCTTAAGATAAAAATACCACAGGAGCATTCACGTTCTTACTAATCGTCTGCAAACGAATGTCGAATGGCGTCTTGACCGTCGATGCATAAGAAATTGGCGTGTCGGAACCCCTACAATGTTCTTCACTCAACCTTCTCAAGTCCCTTTTTTGCTATGTGCGAAGAATCTTTTTAACAGCTTTAGAATCGTGCAAATTACAGATTTCACATTGCAAGTCTAGATGCAAGTCTAGTGGTGTCTTCCTACATGAACAAACGGAAAAAATCTTTCCGGTCACTAAGTTTCTGTGCGTCCGCCATTGTGGCGATAAGGTGTCTTGGCAATTAGTCACAACAAACAGCGGATCGAGTGGCCGCGTGTTTAAAGCACGGGTGTCCAAAGTGAAGTGAAGACGCCTGGCACTATACCAATGGTATGTAGGAAGTGCCAAGAGTGATCCTAGTGGTGGATTAGCTAAACTAATCACACAACGTTTAAAACAATTAAAGGGAGCGAATAACACAAACAAACAATACTTTAGTACAACCTACCAGGACTGACGAGGTTGACAAGCCTTAACGTTAGTGATACGGGGAAGTTCTTTTCCTGCTACAGTCCATTATCCCAGAGAGGCCAGCTGGTCGGTGAAAGTAGCGACATCTCAGAAGTAGTGCAGTATGAACAGGGTTTTATGCCGCCAAGTTACTGCATCCAAAATGTTAGGAAGAGGTACTTTAGATACAAATGCCCAGTTCATACGCCCGAATGGGAACATTCTGCGTGAAGGCCGTCGGGGCTAAATTGTAGGCATGGCGAATTACGTCACACAGCCAAGTAGTTGACATCATCGCCAGAGTGACAGACTTGACAAACAGTTTGCATGATAAAACAGTGAGGTAATAAAATCCTGAATTCGTTTGGATTCTGTGTCCTATCTACATACAGCTTGAGGCGACACGGCAAGCCCCCTGAGCGGCACGGAAAACTCCTAGTGGTGCTGGGAATTAGCTCGGAACAAAAGAATCATACATGAAGGACACCAATGACAACCTCGGACAAATTACAGACGTTCAGGATAGTGAAAGGGATCTACCAATTCCCCGCACCTGTCACAAGTAACCAATGCAAGGGGGAAAATCGTTTTCTTTGTCAACATCTCTATACAAACAGATCGCAAAAGCTCATATGTAGCTAGCGGCAGGCTGCCAAGCACCAACAGCAGATCACAAGCAAAGAAAAGTGTACGTGGATGTTGTCCTCAAAGCGCGGAAAATACTGGTAGAAGGCTGAATGAAACAAAATCCATGCCACCTGCAACTCGAAATACGTAACTGAGAGGTGACCGGTAACCTTTTAAGAAATCCGTGAAAGTCCCTATGTAAAAAGTTCTTCAAAAAACACGGCCAAATTGTTCACAATGAGATTGCATGGAACTATTCCGCAAGTCTTACACTAAAATAGTGTCTTAGATCAAAAAATTGTGCTGGCATCGAAATACCAAAAAAATTTTTTCCTTACCTTATTTCTAATTCTCCTCTCTGTCCGTGGATCCTGCCTTCCATTGTCTTCTCCTCTTTGGATGTCTTCATTCTGCTCGCTGGTGCCTTCTGCAGATGGAATTTCATCTTTGATTTCACTTTTACTACATGTTGCTTCACTAACAGATTCAGTTTTTTCCGTCTTAGGCTTTACGACATCATCAGTTTTCTCTTTAGCCTCAGAACTCCCAGAATTTCTTCTTGCTCCATCATCGTACCTGGGTCTATCACTGCTATATCGTTTCTTCTCTTCAACTTTATCGTGAGATTTATCTTTCAAGGGTGTTTTATTCACTTCATCGTCATGAGCATTCCTGAACTTATCACTTTTACCCCCTTTATCATCTTTAAAGTCCCTTATTCTATTGTCAAATCGATTCACTTTGTCCCGATTGTATCCCCTTTCAAAAGGTTTGCCAGAGCCACGACGATCTTGGCGATAACGATCTCCATCGTCCCACTTGCGTTCAGGGCGAGCTTTGTTCCAGTCATCCCGGCGACCATGGTAATCATCTCTATAGCGTTCAGGTTTCACCTTGTAATCGGGTTTTTTGAATCTGGTTTCTCGTTCCTCTGGTTTTTCTGGTTTTTCTCCTGAATCATCTTTAACACGATCCTTTTCAGCTATACTTCCTTTGCCACTGGCATCATCGGACTTGTTATCTGATTTAGATGCAAGTGAGCTGTTACTGTTTCTATATTAAAAATAAAAGAACAAGGAGTCAGTTGTTAAACATATTATTTCACACTACAGTTTGGGGTGCTGTAGAATGTTGTATTGGTTAAATAAAACCTACCGTGTGTCATCTCTCTCTCTTCGCAACTTATCCTTATCTCGATCTTGTCTTTCTCTGTCTCTCTCTCGTAATCTGTCCCGATGCTTTTCACGCTGCTTTTGACGTTCCTCTTCACGGAGTCGTCTCTCTTTTTCCCAGTTATGAACCGGACGGGTATGCTTCTCTCGTGGATTTACTGGTTTATCTGGTAGGACCTACAAAACAAAATAGCCAGACCACGGCCCATTGAAGTTTACTCACATAAGCATTTTCAAGAATTTTGAAACCTTACAAGTAAACCACAAACAAACAGTAGCAGTACAGGGTGAAATGTGAGAAAGGTCCGACAAGACGCGGCCATGCCTGGACCTGGGCCTTGTCGAATTTTTGAGGACTCTTTATACATTAAAGATGATAAATATTTAATGCGATATTTAAAAATGTCACATCGCTTACTTTGAAAATTCGAGTCCATGTCCATTTCAAAGTCCATTTCAAAGTCCATTAGGTCCATTGAGTCCATTGAGTCCATTTCAAAGTAAAGGATATTTATCGTTCCAATATTCGTGCAAATTTTCGACAGTCAGGTTTTTCTGGAGTTGGAGGGGCTCAGAAC
>JAHWFP010158694.1:88088-99399 GCA_023313725.1 Lithobius niger | reverse complement strand
GTCTGTTGAAAATTTGCAAGAATACTGGTACAGTATTTTGATTCTGAAATTGTGCGTAACAATCTGTTTTCAACAATCAATTATCAAGATATAAAAATTAATAAAAATTACGGTAATGAAAAGTGTTAGTTTAATTATTCACTGCGGACTGTGGTTTGGCCCTTCCCATGAACTAGCGGATATTGGTAGAGTGCTCCATACGCTGATAACCAGGAAAAAGTAATCAGTATCAGGTTATTAAAAGAAAACAAATTGGAAATAAAAATTACATTCTTTTTTTTTTAATACTTGTCACTTTGTTAGTGTAACAATATATATTTATTCTACTGTTTTTGAGCATCTTGTTATTCAAACTCTGTCCTGCATATTACTGGTAGTAAGCGCACCTTTCAGTTATCAACTTTTAAGAGCAATTCGTCAACATCCGGTTTTGATTTGCCATCGTTTATTATCATAGGTAATATCGAGAGTGTAAGGGTACTAGGGAAGTTATCGATAATTTTTTGGACCACATTTTGCTCCCATTAAACTCATGAGTGCTTGGCGAGGGAGCTTATATATTGCCAACACATGCATGAGCGAGTTTATGGGAGCAAAAACTTGAGTGCTCCTGAAACATCGATATCTACCCACCACAGGAGGGGTATTTAATCAGAGTATCTAGCAAAAATTACTCATCACTTTATTAATAAATCAATTACAAACATTTATGGTAAAAAGTTAATTATGGTTACATATGTTCATTTTTATTTTGGAACCGGCACCGGTACCGCTAGGTGCCAAAAGACGCAAGGACCGACATTGGAAGCACCGCTAAATTTTGGCTCCGGCCGATCCCTACAAAAACTTTAAAAAAAAAACTAGAACTAATTATAAAGAACAACTTGCGGATGTCAGTTTAGCTATAGTTAAAAAAAAATTAAGATTCTACCAGAGAACTTATTCTCGCAGGAGAATCTAAGTTCTCCGAGTAGAATCCGACGACGCTGTGTTAACTAGTTTGGAATGTTCCTCCCTGCTTACGGCACTCATCTTCCACCATTTACAGAAATTATTCCTTCTAATTTATTCAATTTCGCGTCGAAGTCAGTCACTTCCGGTTCCCCTCCACCCCGTCTCCATGCGCCTTATCACCACTGTCTTTTGCCGACCTAGTGAATCATTGTGCCAGCAGACGGGGGGGCACTGAAAGTTAACAGAGTCGTCGGATTCTACTCGGAGAACTTAAGATTCTCCTGCGAGAACAAGTTGTCTGGTAGAATCTTCATTTCTCCTTCATAGCAATCCTCCTCGCTGTGTTAACTAGTTTGGGATAACCAGATTATTTAACTGTGGCGCAGTTCACCAGACTACTGCCCAATGACAACCTATCCCCTTAGGCTGTCAAGACAACTAAAAACTTAATACTGAGAACAATAACCAAAGACAAAATCAAAACAACAGTCACTCGCATCGTCATCATCCACCAACCTGTACCGATGCACTCTACTCCCTTGCTTCTCCTACCCCAATCAACCCAGCAGCCCCTTCTCCTGCATCCTTTGCAGTAGAAGGCCCGCCAGACTGGAATCCATCTCCTTCTGGTAGTGTGACTGGAATATTGAAAGCGTCGCCCAGTTCGCCATTGACATAATCTGCGACGGTGATGCACCGCAACCACCTGCCGCTTCAGCCACTTCCGCTCTCACTTAGTGGCCACTAAACTACTTAATGTCAATGCCTGCTGCCGAAAGGGTCTCATATAACCATCTGGCCACCGGGCGGTGTGGTTCGATGTAGGATAATAGAAGGCGATCCGGTCGCTCCCCTGTTTCCAAGGCCCACTTGTCGCGTAGTGGGTTCGTACGGCGGATGTACGCTCGTAGATAGCGCAGTGTGTCCAAGCTACTGTCTTTATTCCTGTGAAGTCTTAAAAATATGTACGGGAGCCCTACCCTAGCCGACTTATGTTTTTGTATCACAAAAACCGCCTCCTCATCTGCAAGGTCACACAGAGTCCCAGAAGCAGAATATTTTCAGCCAGTCTGCGACAAACTTTCTACAAACTAAAAACGGTCTGCGAGAAGAGGGAGGTGCCTGCGGGTTGCAGGTAGGATGTGAAGGTGAAATTTTGCATTGTCCAAAATTCTGAGTTAGGCCCATTTGGGTTCATGAACAAGTTTTTTGCAAGAACTTTTTTCTACACCTTTGTAGGTTGTTTTTGCTAAACAATTTGAGAACGACCAACCCTATCGTCATGACAATGGCACCACTCAAAAGCACTTGAAAAAACGGTTAAAATGGTGTATTTGAACATCAAAATCGGTCAATTTTGGGCGAAATTATCACAAAAAGAAAACCAAGAAAGAAAAAAAGTGCAGGATAAATCGTACTGCAACACTGCCAGCCGTACTGCGACGTAGCGTCGTGCGTCAGGGCACCGAGTCACTACAGGGCACCGAGTCATTTTCAGCCAACTCAATTCACTCGACTTGATATTAAATTCACTCGTCCTGCTGGTTGCAGCAATTGCCAGCAGCATTGTCAACTTCAATGTCAAACTTTTTTACGACAAAGCCCTCGGGGGGTGCAATCCCCGGAGAAAAACTGCTACTTTTGACAGTTCCCATATCGCTACTTACCGGGGCACTGGAGGTCTTACATGAAATAGACTAAAATTGCAGGGCCCGAACCTGCTTAATTTTAGTTTTTATTGCCTAACCGAAAATATGCATTACCTGATTTAATTAGCAGATTCCCTCTGTGAGCTTATTTTCCCCTAGAGTCTTGAAAGTTGTCTTCTCTGCTGAGCTCGTACGGTACTGCGCATGTGCGAGGCTTGCTTATATAAGCTTCCGCGCAGCGGCTATTGGCATCTTTTCTCCTCCTTCCAGAACCTAGCTCATGGAGGGGTGGCTTGGGCGGGAGTTAAAGTACTGTATATTTTCGGTTAGGCAATAAAAACTAAAATTAAGCAGGTTCGGGCCCTGCAATTTTAATCTTTTTATAGCCGACGAAAATCTACATTACCTGATTTAATTAGCAGACTTCGTCACCTGGTGGAGGGCTAGGTTCGGAGTTCTCCTGCAGTACGAGTCGGCACCCCCAGGAAAGAATCTTTCCTGATGAAGACCATTCTGCTGCCCCAACCACTTTCACTCACTTGAAGTAAACCGTAGTATTTCGGAACCCATGCTAAGCAATAGGAAGTTCGGTAAGAGTGAGATTGGGGAGTGCGGTAAGCTCATTATAGTTTTTGATTAATATCACTTTGCATGTAGAGGTCTTTACATACGGGGTACAAGGATAAGAGATCAACTAAATATGTTGAAAACATGTCACCTTGTGGGAAGGTGACTTGACACAGAAGAACTTGAAGATGAGGCTGGAGGGTGAAGATGCGGAGGCAATATGCTGTTTGAACGAAGGGCATGTAGGAGGAGACCTGGAAGGTCAATGTTGCACTGACAGGCAGAATGTAGACCCTCGGAAGGTAAGGCACAGCAGCGAGGATTATGTTTGCAATTTTGTGGATGAGTATTGGAACGGAGGGTGTAACGTAGGGCAAATTATAATAGTTCGATCATAGCGTGCGGCGAGAAGAATGTTTATAATGTCCAAGCAGGGAGGACCAGTATAATTGGACGACTCACCGGGCCGGAGGGACGCAGAAAGGCCGAAATTAATCACGGCATCATGCAAAGGCCGAAAGCTACCCCTGTGGCCTTAGCACAGCAAGAGGAACAAGGTAAATCGCCATCCGCATGTTTAGTGTTCGGGTGTATACCATGAAAAACAGGGATGAATGATGCGGCGTTGTCGTATTGCCAGACAGAGTAGTTGGACAAGTGAGACAGCGAAGAATTCTGCAGCGTTTGTCGCTAAAGGACAATAGGAGGAGTCTCGGAAGTGCAGGAGGTAGTCTCAGTGCTGGCGTGTTGAGCGGAAGCGGAAGGTGGTGTACAAAGCGTAGTGATGACTGAAGTGGAAGGAATATCATTTGGTTGAAAAGAGAGAGATACTTCTTGTGGTAAGACAACGGAAGGGTGTTATTGTGATGGTGTAACAGGAGGCAGTGTGGTGTCCTGTACAGATGATATAGGTTGTGGCAGCGGAGGTGTGAAACATCCTGTAGCAGTGGCCGAAGGATCCTCGAATGGGGAAAGAAGTCGTGATGGGGCCTCCAGATGCAACGACCTTGGGGAGGATAGCAGATGCGTGGTGATGGAAGAGCGTGAGGACGGTGAAACAGTACCGATGGCGGAGGGAGCATTATGAGGGCGTCTTGTCCTGGACCGGGCGCAGTAATACGCCCGCCATGGAGGTGATGAGGGAATCGAGGATACCCAGTTATAATGTCCCTTGAGCAGAGCGTAATTGAGGCGTTGCGAATGGTACCGCCTGTTGACTATTTCCATTTCATTTGTGAGAGCTTCGTTTGCGGCTCGAAGAATGGCATTGTCAGCTTGAAGTGTGTCAACATCGGCACCTGCTTGCCAAAGGGCCGGAAGGTCCAATAGAGAAGACCGGAGGGCTGTGTATTCCTCGACGAATTGTTCGGTGAATTTTTAGGACAAATTCAATGATGAAGGTGAGGTTCTGCGTTTCCCGAACCGAGAGGTGAAGGCCTCTAGTGAGAGCTTCTCGCAAGACCGGAGCTGACGGAAAAGGAGCCAGCGGAGGCGGAGGCACCGTGCTAAGAGCAGGTGAGGTATGTGGCGGAGGGTCTGCTTGAAGCGGAGGCCGGGCGATATTATTGTCCACTCCAAGTGTATCGGTGTCGGCAGCTGCTTGATGAAGAGCCGGAAGGTCTGATAGAGAAAACCGGAGGGCCGTATATCCCACAGCGAAGTGCTCGGTGAATTTCAGGACAAAGTCAACATTAAATGCGAGGTTCTCCATTTCCCAAGCCGAGAGGTGAAGGCCCCTGGTGAGGGCCTCGCGCAAAACTGGGGCCGACGGAAAAGGGACCAGCGGAGGCGGAGGTACCGTGTCGAGAGCAGGAGGTACTTGTGGCGGAGGGCCGGACGGAAGCGGAGGTTGGGTAGCAGCGGAGGGCAACTGGGGAACGGACTCCGTTGAAGGGTGGATGTCTTTTGAGGTAGTGCATGGTATAACACGACGGCGATTGCGGAGGGTGGCCAGAAAGTGGCGTATCTTGTTTGTTTTTTGCCTGTAACGAACTTGTGGTGTTTACTAACATCTTCTGATGGAGGATAGGTGTCAAAATATGTGGATTGGCTGTACCATTGCCGATAGGGTGGAAGAAGTAATCCTCACGGCCTGGGCAAGGCGGAGGATGACTTTTTTCTAACTCAAGATGTGAACTAGTTCCGAGGAGGACGCCTCCGTTGCGGAGGAGAGTTGAAAATGTTGGGGTGTTGTTGATTGTCCCAATAGCAGAGGCTGAAAGGTAGTGGCCACGGAGGCCAAAACTAAAACCTGTAGCAAGGCCTCCGATGTGGATACTGAGTTGTTGGTGGAAGGATCATCCGTGGAGGAGGAGGCCAGCATGGGTGACGCAGCTGATTTGGAGGGCGGAATGATCGACCGTCAAGTGGGAACGCACGAGCTGGGATGGGACGTATCGCGTTGCGCCAGTGAGTCTCGAAAAGAAATGAGAAGCGAGAGACATTCCGGAGGAACGGTGGAAGGGGTCGGTGGATCCACAGAGAGTGGAGAAGAGCCATCCTCCACTGTAGGAACGGATGGAGTTTTCATTAGTCCAGAAGCGGAAGAGGGCTGGAATGACCATCAAAGAAGGAGCGGAGGGAGTCTTTTTGCGGAAGGACTGTGTGTGGAACAGGAACATTGTGACGTAAGTCGAGGCACGAGGATTGGCCCCGTTGGGGAGCAGTGCGTCGTACAGCTGCACTGGTTGAAGTTAGAGAAAAGACCAGCGGGCTGCATAGCTGAAGGTTGCAAAAAAGACAGGAGGGTTGCACAGGAGGATGCGCAGGTGGCGGCGAAGCGGAGGGATATCACACCCTTTGATTTAAATAACAGCATGCAACGCTGGAGAGAAAGGAAGGCGAAAGCTGACGTGTCAGTGGTCCAATGGTTCATTGGGTAGTGGAACGTTCGGCTATAGAATGTTGAGAGGAACGTGAGGATAGCTCGGGCGGAGGTAATCGAGGACTGTCGGAGGAGGCAAACCTGGCTACTACTTTCCGCACCTTGAGTTGAAGTTTGAGACAGGCACATCGTTCCTCAGTGCAAGAGAGTCCGTCGAAAAGGAAGGGATTCGGAGGCGGAACGGGTGGTTCCAAGGATCTTATTCTGATGCTAGTTCGAGAACCTCTACATCCTCCGCAATAGGCAGAACGTGGCTTGGGGATGCGGTACGGGGAGCGCGGGAGGCGTCATCCCGTGGCTTCCCTTTAGCACGAGGCATGCGGAGGCGGAAGTGGAGGCGGAAGGCAGGAATGCGGAAGGCGGAGGCTCGTGAGGCAAAGTGAACATTGTGGTGGCTAAAGAAAAGAAAAGAGCACTGTACAGGGAAGTAGCAAGAGAGGAGGATGTAGAGCTTTATAGGCAATGTGCAAACTTCAACCATGTAGAATGTGGTGGGGCGTGATAGCCGAGGTGCCATACATGAAGGAGGCTGTGCAGGAGTATGCGCAGTGGGTATGGTGTCAATGTTGGTCGTGACAGGTGGTAAGAGCCCCTCCTCCGTGTTACAAACCAAGGCCTGGTGGAAGGTAACAAAACTCTGAACACCTCCGTAGGAGAAGGCCAAATCGGTAGGCGAAACATTCGTTCGAGGAACGGAGGTGCTAGAATCAAAAACGGGACGTAGTGCCGCGTAGAAGTTGGTCCAAAGAGGAATGGTAGACGAAGGAATGATGGAAGGACATGGTAAGCCCAGGGAGGGCGGAGGAGAGTCATCCTTGACCGAAGGAACGGACGAAGCATCCATAAAACCGTTGCAAAGCAATGGAAGGCAGGATAATGTAGAAAGGAAGAGCGGAGGGAGGCGCCTTCCACAGAGCGGAGGGAAAAGTCTTCCACGGGCGGAGGTGGAGCCGGAGGGCAGAACAACTGCATGTAGCAAAGGAATGCAGTGATGAGGATGGAGTTCTTGTAAGGAGGATCGGTTCATGGACGAAAAGGCTGGCGCATCATCCACTGGTCCAGATGGAAGCAGTGGGAGGCGGAATGAACACCCCTGGCGTAGGAGCGTAGGAACGCACCTTCTGCAGGATGACGGGAGGCGGAGGAACGTCGAACAGGGAAAGCGCAAAGAACGACCGCGCGTGACGATCGCCCTAGGAGAAATGATGCCAATAGCCGCTGCGCGGAAGCATATATAAGCAAGCCTTGTGCATGCGTAGTACTGTACGAGCTCGGCAGGGAGGACAACTTTCAAGACTCTAGGGGAAAATAAGCTCACAGGGGGAATCTGCTAATTAAATCAGGTAATGTATATTTTCGTCGGCTATAAAAACTCCTTTTAGCCAACGCCTCACTACAGCACATACGATAAACACACTTCCCCTTCTCCACGGTGAAACCGTGGCAATGCCGCAACGTAACCAACCAAAGCGTTGTATTTCAACCCGTGGGAAAAAAGTTCCGACATAAAATTTACGCATGCCATCACCGGCGCTAGTTTCCGGATTCCGTTAAGTTTGCACCATGTCACCCATTTACCCCATAAACGTATCTTACCAGCAAGGCTGGTTGAAGATAGTTTTTGTTGCCCAACCGAAAATATGCATTACCTGTTTTTAATGGAGTGTTTCGGGTTCTCAGTGCTTCTTCCAGAGAAAGAAAGAAAGTTGGCTTCCCTGCCAGTCCCGTAGTTAATCCATTGCGCATGCGTGGACGCAGTCCTCTCTATATAAACGCTGGCGCAGCTTCATTCCTTATCTCTTTATAACACACTCAATCGTTACCAAGGAAACTCGAGAGGGGAGGAAGGGCGGGTCGCCTGTTGTAAAACAGGTTATTGTATATTTTCGGTTGGGCAACAAAAACTATCTTCAACCAGCCTTGCTGGTAAGATACGTTTTTGATTGCCTTCGCATATCTCCATTACCTGTTTTTCATGCACTCAACAGACTTTGTCACGGGTGGTGGACCTTGGTGACGGGCGCCCTGGCTACGGACTGGCCACCCTGAAGTCAACTGGACTCAACGAACCTGAACGCAACCGATAAGAGGGGTGAAAGATGTTCCTGTAGATCTTGAAGGGTTTGTTGTGTAAACTGGTCGATTGTAAGTGCAGTGAGGAACCGGATATGAACAGAACCGAACTGGATGCGGAAGGCACTACTTGTGAACGGACCATTTGTCCGAAAGGGAGCGGAGAGGTCCCGGCCGAGTGGTAGGGAAAACGGAGGCCTCGGAGAGGAACGGCTTAGCCAGAGGAAGAATGGGATCGAATGATTCACGATCCGCAGATATCTCCAAAACTTTCACCATACCCGCAGGGAACGGGTCCCCGAAGATGGTGAAGCAGAGCGAGGAGCAGGGACGACAGAGCCGTTCGTAGGAGCGCCCTTCGTCCGCTGGATAATGACGAGGACGAAAAATAGGTGAGTAGCGATGTGAACAGCGCAACGTGTAGAGAAGAAAAGGTCTAACAGGGAACTGAAGGCTCAATGGTAGGCTTGGGACGATCGGTGTTGAAGGTTGTGTAAGGCAGTGAGGACCTTTGAAACACCGCCTGCAGGGGAGCAGGCGGGCAGAAGGCGCTATGGGTGTGTGTGGAATGGGGACGCAGGACCCGAGGTGGAACGTAGTACTAATTGTCAGTGACCCTAGAAAGGGACCTGAAGGTGGGAGAGATCCCAGAGAAACAGTCTAGGGACGAGATGAACCCAGAATGGGTAAAGAGGAGGTGTCCATGACAGGAGGAACGGGTCGATTTTTATTGGCTCCGAAGTGCCAGTGGGAAGCGGAATGATCCCTAATGAGGTAGGAACGGAGGAATCCTCCATCCGAAGAAACGGCGGTAAGCGGAACAGGGACGTGGAGCCCCAGGATGCAGAGGAACAACTTAGAGGACATAGTCTGGCATGGGAGACAAGGTTGAAAGGCGGAGCGCGGGATAGGCAGGTGGAGATAGCTGCTTGAAAGTAAAAGCTCTCGGGCAGTCTGTCGTGAGGAACGACCGTTCTGTGGAAGGAAAGGATAGAGTCTTTCACATAGTGTGTCGGCTGTAGTGCTAAGGACGTCCTCTTGGGACGCGGCAGGAAGACCAAGGTGGAGGATGCAGTCGTTGTCATGTACGACGAAAACAGGAACAGCAGCTTGTCGAGGAGGATAGGTGTCAAAGTGTCTTGGGTTGGCTGCTCCTTCTCCGATGGGATGGAAGAAGTAGTTTCCATGGCCCGGATGAGGCGGAGGTGGATCCTTATCCAATTCAAGGATAAATTTATGTTTGTAGCAGTGACAAGATGCTGGTGTCCTTAAGTCCCTAAGGGGAGCAGGCGTCCTTCCCCCCCCCTCCCTGTTATCAGACCAAGGCCTAGTCGGGGGAACGAAGGATGATGTGAGGGACGTGATGCAGGACGTGTCAGAGGCCTGGACAAGAGGGGGGGGGGGGTAGTAGTGAGAGCCTGAGCCAGCGTTCCGGAAGAACGAGATTGGTAATGAGGAACGTGGGGGTCGGAATGAACGTGTGAGGGGCACACAAAACCAACCAAAGCCATAACAGGTGGCAGGGGAACGTCCTAAAGGAACATAAGTTGAGAGAGAAGTGAAGAGGCAGGTTGGACACGAGGATCAGACCTATTGAGGAGCAGTGGATAGTGCAGCTCCATAGGTCGAAGGTAGAGGAAAGACAAGCGGGCTGCATCGTCGGAGTTTTTATCGAAAGAGGGCTGCGCAGTAGGATGCGCAGATGGTGACGGAGCGAAGGGATATTATACCCCATTGAGTAAATGTCAGTATGCAATGCCGAATGGAGGAAAATCGCAAGCCAACAGTATGCAGTGAAACGGCTCAATTCAAGAAGGCTGCGTGAAGTAACACACAGTAGGGAAGGGAATGAGGACGAGGATCGTTGTCCACGTGAACCGATCCGTGCACCACCCGGACGTCATGGTGGGTGGCGGATGTTGAAACCCAGGTCCGCCATCCCTATAGGGGGGAACCGGGGAGGAGGACGCCATTCGCGGGAACGACGATATACGGAGGAACCAAGAAGGCAGCGCAGAAGCAATGCGCAGTAGAGAAGAAGACGAGAATCGTCGCCCATCTAAACAGATCCGCGCACCGTCCGGACTCCATGGCAACTTGAACCGCCTAGGTAGAACCAAGAGGAACGCTGGTGTCGAGGAACGGCGGCAGCGATGAACAGCGGAACGCAAGACAGACGTTGAAACTCCAGGCCGCCATCCCAATAGGGGGGACTGAGAAAGAGGACGCCATCCTGCGGATGAAGGAACGCGAATCTTGGACGAGGAGCTGGAGAAGCAGCCGCAGCACGTGGCCGGCAGAGAAAAAGAGGAGGAATGAAGCTGCACCAACGTTTATATAGAGAGAACTGCGTCCGCGCATGCGCAGTAGATTAACTACGGGACTGGCAGGGAAGCCAACATACTTTCTTTCTTTGGAAGAAGCACTGAGAACCCGAGAGTGGTTCATTAAAAACAGGTAATGGAAATTTTCGAAGGCAATCAAAAACCTTCCTGGCCGAAACTGCTACATCTGCCTTAATTAGTCTCTGCGCTACTTCTGATAACACCAAAGCGGTCGACCCTTGCGCCCCTAGGCGCGGATACATATTACACACAGCATTAGAGAAATTCTCTCTAGGCGCTTGCCAGCATTCAACTGAAATGTCCGTCCCTGGGCAGACCCTGGAAACCTTGGGTCCCGTAAATCAACGTGTGCCTTGTTAAATAAATAAAAACTTCCGATCCCTGATGCTCTGGCACCCCGGGACCCCTCCACTCTCGTAGCTGCCACTCCAACCCTCGAAACCTCGGCCACGCGGACTGGTCCATCCGCCGCCCCACCGGGGCGGAGGAAACGTACACCTCTAAAAAATTCACTCGCCTGACAATTGGTGTCGCCTTATTAACAGCAGATGCCTCCTGCTGTTCTTGACGGACGTAGTAAGTCCTGTAGTGGGACTCCAAATAATTCGCTCAAGAGTGGGCCGGCATGCCCCCAACTCTGGTTGCAATTCGTCTGCGTAAGTGATGTACATTAAATGCCCTCGCCGAGTCTCGTTTATAGTTAGTAGCGCCTGAATTTGCAACGTAGTAGCGCCCACCACGACCTGAGATAACTGAGTAGTATAAAGTAGTATAAGTAGTACAAAAAAGTAGTGCCGGGCAAGGTAGCAGTTCGTTGGTAACTAAGTTAATTTTTTTGA
>JAHWFP010158694.1:54317-88078 GCA_023313725.1 Lithobius niger | reverse complement strand
GTTTAAGGTCCCCTTCCTAAAAACCGGCTTTTTTCTTATTTATGTTGGACAAAGGTTCTTCTAAATAATCAAATGGTTTAAATCGTAGAGCTTAGACGTCTTTTGGGTTGTGTACCAGGTTTACCATTAGTTAGTTTGATCTTTAGCACTTGGCTTTAGAAACATAACTTGTGACTTATTTTGCTAATGTAAACGTTGCATTCAGTAACTTAGAGAGTCCGGTGACACAAACAACTTTTCTTGTCGAAATTCTGTAGTGTATGAACTTTTACCTTATTCACTTCGTGCCGATTTTAATGTAAAATCATCGTGTGCTTTATTTAAAGCTTTTTGAGATAATTTTTGTAACTAACTTAGTTCCAATGTAGTGTAGGAAGTTAACCATGTTTTAATAAAAAAACTTTCGTTGTTTTAAACAACCCGTTGACTTCGTGAGATTTAATTGCATGAGTAGATAATCAAAACCCATTTTTATTTAACTCCTAGCCTGCAATTAAACACCCATTGTGGTAGCAGCAAATTATTAGGTAGTTAGTATTTGAAACGTAGTTAGGACATGGACGCTCCCCTCCTAACCGAGCAGTAGCCACTGCAGTGCTGTAAACTCCGCAAAAGTCAAAGTCAAAACAGTCACCGTAAATATTAACCACGTCATCGCCAGTACACCAGATGTCGGTGCTCACCTGAAAAAGCACCTAAAGAGACAGGTAGCGCCGCTACATAGGAAGCGCTTAAAGGTTTGTTAAAACTGATGGCGAAATCCAAATGGGGAAAAAAGGTTATCCCTTGAACTTGCCCTTATCGAAGTTGTAGGGTAAAGGCGGGAGACAGAAAAGCTTTCTGTCTGAAATGTGTGGAGGATGGCAACATCCCTTTCATGTGACCTAAGAGAGTGTCTACCTACAGTTTCCTAGAAACCTGATACGTTCATGACAATGCACAGCAATTTTCCATCAATTTCGTTGACTCGCCCGTGGTTTAGTCCGAATTTGTTGGCTGAAATGTGAAAAGGTGTCGTAAAACTATTGACACATTCCATTGTCCTTTTCTTCATCAATCAACGGTGGGAGGGAGATTGGGGGAAACAAACATTCATATTCACTTAAAGTGTGTTCAACGACGTTTGCATCCGAACGAACCCTATTTTAAGTTTCATTCCTAAGAGTGATTGATGTCAAACAGAGGGAAAAATGGTCACGTGTTTCCTACCTTGTTGATGAAGGGTCCGAACGTAATGACCGCCAATCAACCAAACTAAGTTGTCCAGTTGGGACTTTCCTTTTTAGCCTCTTAAAGGCTGAAGTAATGTCATTCTAAACATTGCAATTTAAACGATTACGGGATTAACTTTAAATTGAAAAAGTTTAGTAACCCTTTTCCACAACTGTGCGGGAATTGACGGCAGTGCTTGTTAGTTCAACTGCAACGTAAGCTATCGTCTTGTCAACCATGGAACCTCACCAGCATTTCTCGGGTTTAGGAATTTCAACCTCTCGCCGGGGAAGCAGTGGACGTTACGTTTTTCATAAACAGGTAGTCAATTTGGTTCTCAAATTTTCCAGCAATGGATAGTTGGAGCCGAAATTTGAAATGAAATGTTTAAAAGATCGCCGTTCATCAGCTTTAAGAATTTGTGTGTAATTCAGTTGGTTTAATTGTCGAGCGGGTGTCATGGCGGTCTCTCCACTCTCTGTGGGCCTTCCCACTCTGACCCCATTACCTTGTGTTCCGAGCCCCGCTGGAGCTCTTTCCCGCTCTTTTCCCCCGTCAGTCATGGGAGTCAGACGTGTTGTAGCGCGGCTCCACAAGAGCTGGGAAGAACCGGTAGACGAGCCGAGACACAGCCAAACAGCCAGCCCCACACAAGTGTTGTAATGATGCAGACAGATGTGAACATTAAACCGAGTGAGAAAAAGGCAGACAATGTGTAAGTCACAGTTAATTGAGTAATCCGGGCAAGAGGCAATCGGTTGCCAACACCATCTCTGCAGCCGGCCCCTCACCAGAGTGCTTCAAAGCCTGAAGCATCTCATCGTGGCTTCCGATCAGGGATTCTCATTTTGGCATCATCGATCATGGACCAACAAGATTCTCATCGATAGAAAATTTTCGCTAACAACATGACGACAGACAACATCGGCAGTATGATTGTAAAAACATCGCAGTGGTGTGAGTATTGGTGTGACATTTACTATAACGAACTTGTGTAGTATGATGAATTCCCCCCTTTCGAACTAATTTTCCAGCAAGATTGCGACGCAAACATTAACGTAGCTTGTTAGATGCTTGCAGTGAACATTTTCAGGCAGAAATTTCGAGAAATCTAACGTTCCCCTCTATAACGCCATCCCCGTAACAAGTGACTCTATGCTATCTTCATTATCGCAAGGGCAGGCAAAATCGGCAGATCGGCAGAGTTAGGCGCGAAACTTGACATCCTTCTCGTAAGTTCACATTTTCCCCAAGTGATCTCACGCAACTAACGTTTGGCACGCAATCTGTCATAGCAGCACGTGACTTCCTGCCATGACGCGTCAACAAAATGGCGCAGCCCATGATGGAACCAAGAAATGGCGGCTATTAACGCTAATTTGGGTTTTGAAGTGAATATTCGGGAAATACCACACTATTCTCCGCACATGAATACACATCCAAATGTGTGTCCGCACATGAAGGCACGCTTTTCTCGAATGATTTTCCGTATTTTAAACCAGAATTTTGTTACTTATTGTCACCAATGCTAGATGTCTCCGAATTTTTGCTGGCTAGTGCTAAGTGTTTTGTGTTTCACCAAAGCATTAATGAGTCCTGTGGTGACTAGGCAAGCAAAAAAGAAGCAGGGCAGTGCATTAGGTGAACAGTGTGAAAATTTATTTGAAGGTGATTTAAATGGTAGTGATCTCCAGGTAAACAATTGCCTATTTGCGAAAGTTTGTGCGTGGATTTGCCAAATGAGTTGTGTAACCGAAGTGCAGTAACCATAGCTAATGGTAATTCCCCATTCTATTCCCCCACTGTGAGTGATGATGAATGTGCTAGCTCTCATCCCATTGCAGCTGAGAATGAGAATGTTTACCCAATCCCCATCAACAGTGATAATGACGAAGAAAACTCAAATCCCACTGTTAGTGATAATGAAAACAGTTCACCAAATCCCCCTGTCGATGAGAAAGGCAACAGCATTTTGTCAAGTGGGTCTTCCTCCCCCCTCCACGCCCAACAGCCCCCATCAGTCCAAGACAGAATTGAAAATCTTGAAGCACAGCTAGCTCTAGTTAACACCAGAATAGATGATACTAAAGACAAAGTTTCATCAGATATTCAAGCTTCAGCTACAAAACTATCGCAATGCTTTGATGATCAAGAGTTTGTATTTCAAAACTCACTGAAACACAGGCTGCTAATTTTCGCTCGCAGCTGCAAACAGTGTCAACGAATGCAAGGGTTGACATAGACAGTCAAAAGAAAGCGTTTTCCCACAATGTACACCAGATGAGAGCAGACATGGACAGTCAGTGCAAATCTTTTTCAAATCAAGTGCAATCCCTGAGAAGTGATGTCTCCTCCACCTCCAGCTTAGCTGGCCAAGACCAAAACAAGGCAAAACTACAACAGTCGATGGATGCCATGCAAAACTCGCAAACTGCAGAGCTGCAGCAGCAGTCACAGACACTAGATGACATGTCCTCCCGGTTTCAGGCAGACTGTTCGTCAAGTGCCCAGCAGATGCAGAGCATGATGCAGGCGATTTCCTTGCTGACAACACTCGGCCATCTGCATGCAACAACAATCGCCGAGAATGACTACGACATCAGACAGTAATCAAGAGTCATCGACTGATTCCCATGCTGTTCCCGCCACGAGTGCTACACCCCCAGGTTCAGAAATAGGTGACAGTGTTTCTGAGTCGAGTGTGAATGTATGCAATGCTAACTTGACTGGCGTGGTAAATCCAAGTTTTCAATCTGACTCGCAGTCAACTCCTCCTCCCCACCTCCGACTCCAACCCCAGACTGCTGTGAGCTGTTCCCACTCCGCCAAATTCGTGAGTGCACTTTCCACACTTGGCGTTACAGCACCAGAGTTATGAGAAGGTGACAATCTGCATGACTGGTTAGACGGTTCAAGGCCAATTTTATTAGACGAAAGCCAGATTGTGACTACTTTGAAGTTGGAAAGATGAGACAGCAGCCTACTCAAACACTGCAGGAATTTCTAACGTCAGTCCTCATCAAGTTCCAGAAGATGCAGTGTCCCCCAAGCGAAGTGGAAAAAGTGAACAAAATTGTTGGGAACATGCTTCCAGCTGTGCATGACATCTTAGCAAAAGCCAAGCCGACTGATACCGTTAGACTCGCTGAAATGATTGCCGAACTACCTGATTGGTATCGTTTCACCACTTCTGACATGAACACTGCCCTCGGTGCGAATGTTAGAACTCTTGTGAACAATTCACAAACACTTGTGCAAAGTTCGAGTGATACTGTGCATGTTGTTCCTTCTATGTCATATTTTGCACGTAGAAGCCATCGCCGCAACATCAGCAACGAGGTCCTCTCAACAACCAAGGTGTAAACAATGTTGAAAATTGTGCACAAGATGCTAGTGTTTCCCCAATGCATGTAATCTCTTTACAGGGCACATCGAGTGGAAAAGGGAACCAAGGCAACGTTATGGGATCTCAGGTATAGAATTCATTGCATCGTAACAATGGTGTACAACAGGTAACAAGTGAAGGTCATAACAACTGTGTTCATTTGAAAAATGCACAAACTCCAGTGCAACCATCTGCGAATGGCCAGGCTGTGCCTTTGCCATCTTATGCTTCCATGGTAGCTAGTTTAGGTGATACTAAGTCAGGTGAAGTAGTTCTTCAGCCGAGCCCTTCTTTCTGCCCACCAACGCCTCCAGCCCCTCAAACTGCTCAACCTTCCATGCAGCCCCAGCAAAGTACTTCAGCAGCACCACTTTGTCACCCTTGAGCAAATTTAAATATTCAAGATGGCGGCCAAGATGGCTGAAAAATCATGTCGGCCATATCTTCGCATATAGAACAGATAGGATAATCATTTTGGTGTCTAATAGTATGTTTTCAGGGTCAGGGAATACTAATAACGGATTGACTTGTTGATAAAATATAAGCCTCTTGTTTTAGGGGCTGGTATCACAGTCACCTTTTGATTTTTCGCTCATTTTCACTTTCAGCTATTCTGACGTTTCTAATTTAAGTGGACGACTCCAATTCGACTCATTCGAAGGAAGACATTCCGACCTTTTGAGTGAACCTAATTGGAGTCATCCACCTAAATTACAAACGTCAGAATAGTAGTTGAAAGTTGAAAAATCGAACAGTGACAGTGATATCAGCCCCTAGTAAAAAGAGCGTAGCTCGGTACCTAACAATGATAAACCCATTTATTTACCCTTGATGCAAAGAAGACATTCCCACCTTTCGAATGAATCTAATTGAGGTCTTCCACCTAAATTAGAAACGGCAGAATAGCAGTTGAAAGTTGACAATGAGCGAAAAGTCGAACAGTGACTGTGATACCACCCCCTAGTAAAAAGGGCGCAGCTAGGTCACTAACAATGACAAACTCATTTATTGACCCTTGATGCAAAGAAGACATTCCCAATTTTCGAATGAATATAATTGGGGTCTTTCACCTAAATTAGAAACGCCAGAATAGCAGTTGAAAGTTGAAAATGAGCGAAAAATTGAACGGTGACTGTGATACCAGCCCCTAAAAAAAAAGGGTGTATATTTTTTCAACAAGATAATCTGTTATTAGTATTTCCTGACCCCGAATACATAGTATTAGACGCCAAAATGATTATCTTGTCTGTTCTATAAGCAAAGATATGGCCGATATATGATTTTTCAGCCATCTTGATATTTAAATTTGCCCCAAGGATGGCAAAGTGGCATCATGCACAATTTCATGAAGTCTTGAAGAAACACAAAACACCATAAAACATTGGGTGGACCTTACTTCTAGGTTTAGGTTAAAAAGACTAAAATTGCAGGGCCTGCACTTGCTTAATTTTAGTTTTTATTGCCTAACCGAAAATATACATTACCTTATTTACACTAGCAGTTTCTCTTCAGAGCTTGCGTGTTCCCCTAGAAGTTGAAGTTGCCTTCCCTGCCTGGCTCGTACTCTATCGCGCGTGCGCCGGGCTCCCTTGCGCAGCGGCGGATAGCATCATTTCTCCTCGTGCCAGAACCTAGCTCATGGCGGGGAGGATAGGGCGGGAATCAAGGTAATGTATATTTTCGGTTAGGCAATAAAAACTAAAATTAAGCAGGTGCAGGCCCTGCAATTTTAGTCTTTTTATAGCCGACAAAAATATACATTACCTTATTTACACTAGCAGACTTTGTAACTCGGTGGAGGGCTAGGTGCCAAAGTTTAGCAGGAGTTCGGAGCGTTAGTCTGTCCACCCGGGTACGAGACGGCTACCCCAAGCTTAGCGGCCTTATGACGACCCAGCTGCTGACCTGACCACTTTCACTCCGGAGCGGAGGAGTATCCGCTCCGCGGCAAAGGCGGAAAGGGATATGTAAGTATCCGCAAGGGAAGCGTGAGATCAGGCGTGCGGGAGGTTTGGCGTGTTATGCAAAGGAATATATTGTACTTCATCGCATGCAGGGGTCTGTCATACGGGGACACGGACAAGAAATCAATCATAGCATGAACCTTCTTACCTTGCGGGAAGTTGGGATGCAGGTGAATCTTGGAACGGTGAAAGAGGTGATCCGTCGAAATATCCACGGGCTGATGACAGCCGGCTCAACCATGTCGGATAGGGTCGATGGCTGGAACAGTGTGTTGAAGATGAAAGAGGGGGTGGCGTGTATTTTTCTATGGTTGGTTTGCCAGGACGTGGTCGTAGGATTGGACGTGGTGGTTCTTGTTTTTGTCACACGGAGTGGTGGCGTTACGAGAAGGAAGATGAGGATAGCGGTCCGTAGAAAACATAAAACATTGTATGGATGACTAAGAGGGTCCGGCGAGACGGATACTCAAGATAGTAAAAACGTGAGTGGGCGCCTCACCAGAGGCGCAATGGTCGGATAGGAAAATCCTGGATGGTGTGACAAGTTAGTCCGGCGTAGTCCGGAATCCAAAGGCCACCCCGGTTGCTTTGGAGCGGCACGGGGAACACGGCATGTCGCCGTCCGCAAGTCCGGTTGTTGCGGCGGATGCCTTAGAAGGCCGGATGGAAGTCGGGGGCGTCGTCAAACTGCCACACCGAGTACCGGGAGAAGTTAGGTAACGGAGGGAAGACATTTCCAGAGTGTGGCCGGAGAGGGATCCTGAAGCACAGGGGATCTACGACCGGTATATCCACAGGAGGAGGGACCGGCTGAATAGAGGCTGTAGGGGCTAAAGAAGGAACCGCATAGGGGCTAAAGAAGGAACTGCGTGATGAAAGCAGATGGATGGTTCCTCAGTGGTAAGGATGGACGGTGTTGGCTGGAGAACGGCTTGACTGAAAAGGCTTACAGGTGGTAATGGTGGAGTGTCATCTGAGGTAGGACAAGCCGGGAGAGTTGGTGCGGTTGCGGACGGATCGCGGAAAGGCGACGGTCGAGGCGAGGAGCAGCGCGGTGAAGGGAAGTTGGAGACGAAGTAGGAGTTTCCTGAGAGGATAGTTGAGAGGGAGGAGGCGTACCCAGTGCGGGAAGGTGCCGACCGAAGACGGCGGGTACGCGACCGTGCAGGATAATAAGCCCGCCAGGGCGGTGATGATGGGATTGGAGACACCCAGTTGTAGTGAACCTTGAGAAGGGCGTAGTTGATGCGTTGGGAGTGATATTTTTGATTGACCAATTCTAATTCATTGGACAGCGCCTCATTTGTTGCCCGTAGGAGAGTGTTTTCGGCCCAGAGAGTATCCGAAGCGGCTGCAGATTGCCTGACGGCAGGTAGATCCATTAAGGACTATCGCAAACGAAAATAGTCTGATGAGAAGGATTGGACGAACCGGAGCACAAAATCAATATTGAAGTGTAGAGTTTCAAGTTCGGAAGGGGACAGGTGCAGACCTCTAGACAGCGCCTCACGGAGGACAGAGGGGGAGGGGAAGGGAGCCAGTGGAGGGTTTGAAGGGATAGCCACCTGGGATGGAGGGAACGGCCAGTAGGTGGCGGAGGTAAAGGTGGATGACGACTTATCGGTTGGCGGATCGAGACGATGAAGGGCTGGCGGAGCAAAACGTTGGATGGCCCGCTTGACTTGGAGGGGTGGGCAAGTTTGACTAGTAGTCTTCTTTAAAATGCCGACCGGTGGTCCGGTGCCGGAGGTCCCTGGTATGGCCGGGATGGAGTGAGTCAAAGGTAGCAAGGCTTGTGCGGGAAGACGTCGGGAGGATACGGATGGACGAGGGTCTCTTTGAGGCAGGTGCGGTATGTCGGACGAAGTTGGTGGCGATGAAGTGAGGGAAAAACGGACTTTCGAGTGCTTGGAAGGATCGCGGCGAGAAGTAGTTTTACGGATCGGAGGGTTAGGTTGCTTGGAGTAACGTTGTGACACCCCTGAGGATGGGGACGTGGGAGGAGACGTGTCGGAAAGGGACCGGTGCACTGGCGCGGATGCTGCAGCTAAAGCCCGCTGGCGGCGGGCTCGATCCGCCCGTTGTTTGGACTGAAGATGTTTCTTCCTGATGACAGCCCATTGGGAAGGGGAAATTGTAACGCAAACTTTACATCGTCTCTTCGATCCGTCACATAGTCGATGGCGTTGACAGCAAGGGTGGGGATCCACCCTGGGCTTCGGAAGAGGAAAAGCGAAGCCTGGGCATCTGCACTTCATGGGAGAGGGAGCGTTGATGGAGTTAGAATTTGAAGATGGAAGTGTGGTCTGACCGGAGTGTGGTCTGAATCCTCTGTGGACGATTCCGCCATGGTAGAGCCGGATCCGAGAAGGGACAATGAGAGACCGTTACCCGTTTGAATTTGAAAACCACAGCGCGGTGGCGGGAAAGGGTGGCGCCGTCTGGTGGCGAAAAATGAAAGCGTTGAACACTGGATCCTGCGGACGAGGGTAAAGCAGAGGAGCGCTGCAGTAGGGAGGATCGAATGTGCGGATGGTAGGATCACAGTGTGTGAGGTTGCTGATGTGTGGACAATCCGAGGAGGAGAATGTGTGGTCGCAATATACATTGTCAGGAGAGCTGCGTCCGAGTTGGCGCACGGAGCCTGAACTCTTTCTCCTTAGTCTTCGCATCTCTTGATGTTGTATGGTTTTTTTTTTGGAAGGAACAAAAGGGTTAATCCCGTGAAGGGGAGGATGGAGGCGAAATGTCTGTAGTACAAGAGGGTAGATCCAAAAGGGAGATTGACGAGGGGAGGATAGACGCGGTCGACGAGGAGGCTGGACGAGAAAGCAGCAAGCCAGGGACATATACCGGATGGTGTCGGAGAATTGTGCGAGGTCGTGGCGAAAGAGATAAAAAGTCCGGAGAGGATGGGTCACTGATGGTATAAAGATCTTCGGAAGAGATCGATTGACTGCAAGACAGGGCAAGTGCTAGCGATGAAGGAGCCGAGGACGCCTCCCCCCAATCCGGTGGCGGATGTCGAAACGAGGGAAAAAGGATACGCAATCGAAGGCCAGGAGGCGGCTGGAAAGCTGGAGATGACGATTGATGAGATCCCAGTGGGACGGATACAACTGGAGATGGCTGAAGTGGAGTTGGAGGCGAGGGATTTGCAGACGTAGGACGACGGAATTAATGACATGAGGACGACGAAGTAATCCGGCCTCCAAACCGTCGGAAAACACCTCTTTGTGCAATGGATGGAAAGGCGGCGGAGACACCAGGAAAAGGGGCGGACAGAGGTTGTCGCGGATAGCGGATGATGTGTGGCAGGACAGGGAGTCGACCTAAGCGTCGTACCGGGGCCTGAGAGAGGTGGACCTGCGGACCGAGATGGCAATGTGAGGACAGTAGCCGGGGGGGTGGGGGATGTGTTGATACCCTGTGACAGGGGAACGGAGGTAGCGGACGAAAGATAGCACCCATTCATGGTGGATGAGGTCGGCGGATTGTAAGTTGTAGGCAATAGGCCGACGCGGGACGACCAAGGGCAGATGTGGCCCTGTGGATCCGGAAGGAAAGCAGGGCCAGGAAAAGAGGAGCCCGTGAGGACGACGCGGCGGCAGAAGCGAGGATTCCAAGGTGATCCGTAGAGGGACACAGCCCAGTGGACGGAAGATGACGCCTCGAGAGGACGGAGGGAAGGCGTGTCAAGACGATCCTATAGCCGGGTGATGGCTAGGGATGGCTAGGGAGGAGATGGGACTGCGGATAGCCGCTGGGATAGAAGGTACAGCGGAAGGCGGGCGACGGTAACCACCGCGGACTGAAGGTAAGCGGTTGGCGGATAGAATCCAGGGGACCATGCTCAAGAGCGACCGCACGCCACGAGCGCCCTAGGAGAAATGATGGTATCCGCCGCTGCGCAAGGGTATATATAAGGAGCCCAGCGAATGCGCGATACAGTACGAGCCAGGCAGGAAAGGCAACTTCAACTTCAGGGGAACAAGCAAGCTCTGAGGAGAAACTGCTAGTGTAAATAAGGTAATGTATATTTTCGTCGGCTATAAAAATGCCATTTGGGAAACAGACTATACTTCTTAACAGTCGCGTGGATGGAGGAGAGCTGCAGGGAAGCGGTTAGAAATAGTCAAGGGTAGCCTTTCAGTTACTGTCACGCTAAACAAAAGTATTACGAAAGCTATTAAGAAAAGAAGCATCTGAAACGTTACTTTCAAACTGACCGAAGGATGATAATGATTAACCAGTATTCATGGAAATGGGACTTGGCAGTGAAATTAATCCGACCTTGGCAACTCGACAACTCGGATTTGAAGACTGTATTGTACGTCTTCTTGGACGGTTGGGGGGGGGGGGTTCCTTCCCCCATTCCCGTGGTTGCTATGGTCCCGGTACAAATTACATGTAGTTATGTTTTAATCTGTTAAAACATGTCAATGTACGTGGTCACTTCGAAAACCTAAACCAATTCTCATTTACGAACTGAAAATTATGTGTCCCTATTGGAGAAAGGTTAACTTATCATCTCCTACTGACCTGATGACAAGCTTTAACCAGAGTGACACTTGAGTTGATCTGGTGGGGAAACGTACCCCTGAAATCATATTTCATACCAACACTCACGTCGTGCAGTGAAGCATCGCGTTCGAAAGAGATACTTAAACCTCAACTTACACCATGGTGTGCCTGGGTCTAAATTTTATCCTTAGCCCCAGGCCTAACATGCTCATTAACCCGAGGATTATCGCTAAACCTGATAGGAAATCACAGATTTTTTCAGCTTGGGACTAACTGCTGTTAGGCTGCAGCTTAGGGGCTCTACATTCCATAACCCTCAACTTAGTTCGCATTGGAAATCGCTGGATATTCGTGATACCAAACTTACGCCCAAGATTAACTGTAGACCGCAACTGGAAATCCCCACCGACAATGTCACAAAGCTGGTATGCCTTCCGCAAAGACCAGAGAATCAGACTCTAGAAGAATATATGGCGACTCAGCGATGCAACCTAGAAGAAGCACGAAATCTGGCCAGAGCACACTTGATCGAAGCGGCCAGGACCTCCAAACTAAATTATGATCCGCAACGTCGTGATGTAGCGTTCGAACCAGGGCAACTTGTGAAGATAAGCTCTCATGTTCAGTCAGCAGCATCAAAAGGAATCACTCGCAAGCTGGCACCAGTGTACCCATAGAGGATACTGAAACAGTGCAGACCTCAGACCTATGTGATCAGAAGTCTCAAGGACGAGACAGTGATCCACATCGCAGACATGGAGCCATACTTTCATCCAATTTCGATGGAGGACAGCTGGGAAGGTGGTGAATAGAGAGACCGACGAGAAGAACCTCCGACGTCACCCAGTGAACCCCTCGTAATTGAAGACAATCCATCGGAAGTGGAACCAGTGGATATTCCAAGCTACATTTGGCAACACCCACTCTTCAGTGCAGATGCTGGAAGTGCAACCCCAGGAAGTTCGGACAGGCTCAAGAGAACTCTGGAGGGCAGGGCCTACCCACTAATCATGCCGAGCACCCCATTGGACTGTCACATAACAGGCATGGCATGTGGAGGACTTCCTCTCTCTTAGGAATTTTGTCAACAAGAGCCAGCTTCTAATCTCTCCAGCGACCTCACAGACAGGAGTCAAGGTGGTGTTAAGTACACACAGCAGAAGACCTGAAGTGCCAGGTGTGTGACGATTTGAACTGGGTTCACTTGTGAAGTTGTACACCTTGAAAGCTTAATTCCACATGGTGCGCAAAGAAGAACCAATTCCTCCACTGTTCACTGGTCCTTTCCGCGTACTGAACCGCCTATCCCAATTCTATCATACCCTGAAACATGTAAGCAAAGGCAAAAAAATTGAAGCTCATGTGTACCACTTGGCTACGCTAGACTCGCATTAGTGTCCGAAGATGGTTTCTGAGCTTGCCAATCCTTCTGTGACATGCAACGTTGTGCCCCGTTCTTTCCTACAACTGTGCAGACCTTGTCTCCAGGACCCTCGTGTGCTGCGCAACCTAAGGAAAATTCGAGCGACGACAGTACCGCGAATCAACGCAGTAGTGGCGTAACCACCGGCTCAGAACAAGCTCCAGAAAGTGTTGGTGCAAGTGTGACAATTTCGTCGGAAGTGCAGCAGCTAGCTGTAAACGCACCAGCGAGGCCTCAGCGAAATCGTCGTTTGCCTGCACGTTACAGGATTTACTTTCTGAACCCTGCCCAATCTCCACAGCCGATCAGGAAAGTGTGCATGGCGAGACTACAGACAGTTTCACAGCAGAGCATGGTCCGAGCAATCAAACTTTTGCTCTTCCAGTCAACTCCGAAAGTGAAATGGACGTTCGGAAAGTTCGGCGAGAGCTACTGATCCTGACGCAGTCATTGAGGAGGCGCATCGACTTCGCCCCTCCTCAAACCATGTAACCCTGTATACCTCGTAAATTTCCTGCTGTATGGAACATTGATTTTTATTTAAGCAATTTCTGTATGTTTGCTCTTCAAAGATTTCTCGCAGACGAGCTGCTGCCCCCCACCCCCTCGGTGTACATAACCACTCTGAATTGTAAATACTTCCCCCGCTTGTACATGTCCCCTTCCTCAGAATTCAAATTCTTCCACTGTAAAAGCGTACCTCCGTAGCAGTACATACTCTCCCTAGCGAATTTGAATTGGGCTGTCAATGTAATTTTGCCTAACTTGCTGTACATATTTCCCCCGAAGAAACATTGCTTAAGATGAATTAGAATCGCTCCCAATTGAATGTTTCTTTCTCAAGCCAATCGCCACTTAAAAATCTGACCCTCTTAAATGTCCGTTGAAGAGCATTCATTTACGAATCATACACTTAGATCACAATTTTGTACCAAAAAGCCGAAGGTTGTATGCATTTCAAAGTTGAGTTGTAATATGTGAGGCAATTGTTAAGAGTAATTCAGGCTGTCGAAAAGAGTAAGCCTCGAAGGTCTTTTAAAAATTACAGTTTCCCCGCATGACTAATGAATGATAAAAAATTTCTGAGTTTATATCGATTGCATTTGGTAGAAAAGTTGAAAGTGCCTCTTTTCACACATTCTTGATAGTTCAGAAAGATTTGTAAAGAAAAATGTAAATGTGTTTTTTGCATGAAGTCCTTGAAGACATCATTCATTTCCATTGTCACTTGAACAATTGGTTGTCATGACTAGCAGTTATAAAACGATAGAATGTTTTGTGAATTTTTGTCATCTTCCTCATCCCATGTTGTCCGGAGGCCAACATTGATTTGGGAAGGGGAGGATGTCATGGGTGTCTCTCCACTCTCTGTGGGCCTCCCCACTCTGACCCCATTGAGCTCTTTCCCGCTCTTCTCCCCCGTCAGTCACGGTAGTCGGATGGGTTGTAGCGCGGTTCCACAAGGGCTGGGAAGAACCGGCAGACGAGCCGAGAGACAGATAGACAGCCAGCCCCAGACAAGTGTTGTAATGATGCAGACAGATGTGAACATTAAACCGAGTGAGAAAAAGGCAGACAATGTGTAAGCTTCAGTTAATTGAGTGAATCCGGGCAAGAGGCAATCGGTTGCCAATACCATCTCCACAGCTGGCCCCTCACTAGAGTACTTAAAGCCTGAAGTGTCTCACGGGCAGACAACATTTCGGTTTATAAGGCTTAATTGTGCCATTAAACAGCAATAATTCAGCGTTTTGTGCGACGTACTTTTGAAAGATTGGTCTACATTAATAGCGTCAATTATACGTTTTCATGTTGTTAGTAACCTGTCTCACATGACAGTTGAAGAAGGTTTAATAATGGCCAAGTCCCACAGCAGGTCAAACGGTCGGGGCTCAAAAACTGGCCGTGTAAAGTCCATGCTGTTAGTGCAAAAACATTTCAGTTCCGGCAACAAGCTCCATATCGTACATGGAAGGTGCTCACATGTTGCAGTTTACAAATCCGCCGGGAGACACTCCCGAAAGTGACGACGTATAGACGTGATGACGTCATCAAAATGGCCACCACCACGCGATGTACTAAATCTCTACTATCTCCGGAACTAATTGATCAATCCTATCGTGCGACCTATTGTTAGAAAGATAATTTAATTTTCTAAAAGAATTGCCTGAACAATATGTGCCATAAATCTGTTAGTTTTGGTTTAATCTGAAGAAAATCATAATATGACTGCTGTGCGATATACTATTTCCCAATTATCTCCGGAACTAATCAGTCAATCTTTTCGTGCATCCTATCGTTGGAAAGCTAATTTAATTTGCTAAAAGAAATGCCAGAACCATGTACGCCGTAAATCTATTGGTTTCTACATAATTTGAAGGAAAGCACATTATGACGTCCTCAAAATGGCGACCATGCAATATACAAAATCTCGTGTATCCCTGGAACTAAATTGATCAATCTTATCTTGCGACCTATCGTTGGAAAGACAATTTAATCTTCTAAAGGAAATGCCTGAACAATGTATCCCGTAAATAATTTAGTTTTTGTTTAATGTGAATGAAAAGATAATGTGCATGTAATTATTGCCTCTTTATATGTGGCTCATTTGGAAACGGTAAATTATTAAAGTTGTGTCGTATTGTTCACAGTGCGTCACTTGAGCAATGACCTTCACAGGCACACGGTAGTGTACAAGAAAGGCATTGTTTAATACGACATCTCGTACCTCTCTTAGTACACTTGCAAGTCTAAAGAGGCTACATTACCCCAGCAGTTGTCATCCATCCCAGAATATCAATTCAGCCTAGTCCTGTTGCCTCCTCTTAAACAGCTCTCTGAACTGGCAAGTCATCCCTGATTCTGATAACCTCATTCTGCAGATTATGATGGCCTGCAATGCTTAACTTGTGTGCATACCTACTTTGCTTTACGTGCGATCCGCCGATGACTTTAGAATGCTGTCTGCCCTTCATGGTGTTGCAACAAAGGTGTTGCAACAAAGTTTTCATTCTAGCCACTACCTGCTAACTCACAACCAATCATTGAAATTACAGCCATTTCTATGTGCAGCTTTGTGATGGTTGATCGTCCTTAAACTAGTGTCTGTGATAGATTGATCTTCTTAAGAATACTTATTATAATGTTCATGGCCCGGCGAACCATGGATGAGGAATTCACATCATATATTGGGAGCAGAATTGATGTGCATTTACCTTTCTAACCTTCATGGATGTTTTGACGGGAATGGAAGGCTACCCAGGGTAACACTTTACCTTCGTGGTCAGCCTTGCTTCTGGTGGATTCTGACCAGTCCATCATATTTCCACGGGCGTATCAATGGTTTTTTTTCTCCGACCATTGGTAAGGGTGCATCACATGAACATTTAGTCGTGATGAGGAAGACTTGTGGAGGACTCGGACAAGCCTATTCTGCTTTATTCTTTGATTGCCCTAGGTTGAGACCGGTTGTCACAGACATACATTCTGGTGGGTGAAAGATGAGACATGCCTGTTCCATAGAATGAGTTCGCCGATGTACTGAAGGATGTGTTATGTTCTATATTATCAATCGCAGCAGCACAAGTGAATACATTATAGATAACAAAACGCAGAACAAAACCAACTTTAATTACAAATATAAAGTGGCAATAATTACGTAGATTTGTGTTTCTTCAGATTTAACAAAAGAGACTTATGGCATACATTGTCCTTGCAGTTCTTTTGGCAAATTAAATTATGCTAGCTGTACCCCCATCGTAGCATACGCCAGTGTAGCCGGTACCTGAGTGAAACACTGTACTGGGTAGAATAGAATGATAAGGGCGCCGACTGCCCCCTGTCTCCTTCTACGAACTCCGGCGTAACATACGCCGGTGTAGCTGATTCCCGCATGTGAGAACATGAAATGAAAACAGAAGGTGAACCCCCGCCCTTTTCGAGCCCCCATCCCCCCCTCCCTCTCCCTCAGATTCCCCATTGTGGTGAGATACCCACATGCAGCCCCCATGGTTCTCTGTCCCTTCCCACGTCCCCTGCCCTGCTACCCCGTGTATTCTCGCATTGAATGGTTTGAAACCCTACCCCCACCCCTCCTCTTCCTCTCTTGGAATCCCTGGTGTTTTGTTTTCGTAAGGAAGTAAATAACTTTTTCACTGGAGGGCAACTCTGTGTTACTCAACCAACTTTGAAACTTCTCAACTCGGCTCTAATAGTCAGCATTATTGAAGTAATAGTGTTTGTTTCTAATTGGTAGAGCGCTTATCCGTTCTCATTGTCGGCCGCCCGCCCTTTTTCTTTGCTACCGTGGCAAGAACGAGCCCACTCGCCCTCTTTCTGATTGTTGAAGCTTCGTTTGTTTAATCATGATCCCTCACCGCTCAGCGACGCAGCGTTTCGTTTAGGCTCGAGGGGTCTTTCTTGTTCCCAGCACCTTGTACTCGTTGCTTGCGGTGCGGTGATTGGACAATGGTCAATAGGGTAGTTTGGCACTTGTTCTGGTACTGGTCCTGGTACTTGTTCATGATGTATAGTAGTTAGATGTACGTAGAGTAGTTTGAGCACATGGTTAACAGGCCAGTAAGCTCTAACAAATATCAACATCAATATCTCACCGCTCATTAGCGAAATATATATATAGATTTCCAACAATAGGTCGCAGGACAAGATTGATATATTTGTTCCGGAGATACCACAGATTAGTATATCACATGGCGGTCATTTTTATGATGCTATAATATGCTTTTCTATATATTAAACAAAAACTGATATATCGTGTATCTCTGGAACTAATAGATCAATCTTATGGTGTAACCTATCGTTCGAAAGGTAATTTAACTGGTTAAAAGAAATGCCAGAGCAATGTTGCCGTATATATACGGCAACATTGCTCTGGCATTTCTTTTAACCGATTAAATTACCTTTCGAACGATAGGTTACACCATAAGATTGATCTATTAGTTCCAGAGATACACGAGATTTAGTATATCGCATGATGGCTATTTTGAGGACGCTGTAATATGTTTTCCTTTAAATTACACAGAAACTAATAGATTTGCGGCATACATTGTTCAGGTATTTCTTTTAGCAAATTAAATTACCTTTCCAACGATAGTTTGCACGATAAGATTGATCGATTAGTTCCGCAGATAACTGAGAATTAACACACAACACAGCAGTCATTTTATGTTATTCTTCAGATTAAACCAAAACTAATAAATTTATGGCATATATTGTTCAGGCATTTCTTTTAGCAAATTAAATTATCTTTCCAACAATAGGTCGCACGTTAGGATTGATCGATTAGTTCCGGAGATAATAGACATTTAGTATGTCGCACGGTGGCCATTTTGATGACGTCATCAGGGCTTACGTCGTCACTTCCGGGAGTGTCTCCCGGTGGATTTGGAAACTACAATGTGTTTACAGCTTCCATGTGCAATATGCAGCTTGTTGCCGGAACTGAAATGTTTTGGCACTTTTTGTCGCTAACAGCACGTACTATAAAGGGACCATAATTTGGCATAAACCAAACGGTATTTGGTGTTTGAGGATGTGCGGAAATTACGATATCTCAGTTTCGCTTTTGTTCTTTTCTCAAAACTTATTAGTTTCTCTACACATTTTGTACTTCTTATTTTTTTTTTTTAGACATTTTGCATAAGTGTCATGGACAGGGAACACATCCTCTCTTTCTCAGCTTAAAACCTACAAGCATTTGCCACAATGCGTCATGCATTTGTGTTCGATTAAAATCATCCTGCCAGTTTTGCAATTTTTGCACGGTTAGTTTTGGACTTTTGCTCTTTTCATTGTGCTGTTGCGTTGCGTTTTCAGCAAGCTCGGATTCTTTGAGATGTGCTTTGTTACAATGCTTGAAGGACCAGGTCGTTTCGATGTGGTCTGTGAATTTTGCTTTTGATGTTCACGTGTCACTGACCAGGCGACTGAAAGCTGGGGTTTCGAGCGTCACTCGGAAGGCTAGATTGTTCCCTGCTTGGGAATCAAATCCAACAGTGCTCCGCACTCCGTCCTTCCTCTTGTTCCCATTTGTTTCATACTTGACAAGAACACTTTATGGTCCCTTGGGAAGGTTGCAAGAAGAGGCTTGGGGGTAAAATGCAACCTCTGTGTCGACACCGTCACCTTACGCGCGGCCACAACTAGAGGAAAGAGGAAACCACACACCAGAGGCGATTGTTTGCCTTCCAGGACACTATCAGCTCACAACCAGCTGAAGAGACCAAACCAGCGTGCTTAGTTTCACCCTAATAGCAACTACAGGATAGCATCCGACTGAGCACACAGTTTCAATTCACTGCCAGCTGGAATCATCCGACTGGCGAGTTTAACCATTTGCCTTGTAAATCGGTGAAAGACTAGGAAGGACATGCAGCACAGCAGTTGAAAGCCTGCTACAGGCACAACAGCCATACCCATCTTGACAGGGGAAGGGCCATGTACTTGGCACGAGCTCAAAAAAAGGAAGTCAGGTAATTTTTAAGTCCCAAGACCCAAATGTGCATTGGTCAGTGATGGAATTTGAATAGACCCCTTAGCCGCCACTGCCGTTTGCCGCCGCAGCCGAATATATACCGTAAGCTGAATCTTGGCCAGAAAAAAATTTAGCAAGCCGTAGGCCAGCCACCGGAAAAAAATACGGCTTAAGCCGAATCCAACAAGCTGCTTTATGTTCCAATGCTGGATGGTTCGCTTTGCATCGCACTCTCAAGACCAGTGGTTGTCTAAAGTATGCAAATCAATCAAGAAAAACTAGAATTCTGTGAGCTTGTTAATTGTTTGTAAAGCCAACCACGTTATATGAAAGCGTAACTCAAGAGTTGCAGCCATGTATGGCAAGCAACGCTGGGCAATATAGCGTTTGGTCTTTTATCGTACCCATCGACAGGCGACTTCACCATCAATCACTCTGGAATGATATCCGAAATCCAAATGGCGACAGAACACGCTGTTGTTTTGTGGAGTTGGTGGTGGTGCCGTAGAATGACGTGTGGTCTTATGCTTGCTTGTTATCGTTCTGACAATAATCACAGAGAGAGGGCTGACAAAACGAACAAGTAACAGGAATGTTAGCATAAACTATGTCTTGAAAGTGTAATAAATTTGCTAGTTGTGAGTAAATACTGTTTTAAGCAAAACCAGGCGACAATACTTTCACAGCTATAGACTGCACTATGATCAATCTAGGATGCAGTAATAAGCTATTATAACAACGTAAAAGCTTTTGTTAGCCTACGCTTAGCCGAATCATACAGCCGGATCTCGGCCGGAAAAATATCCGGCTGGCCGAATCTCGGCTGAATTTTGGTGACAAGGCGGCCATCCTTGCAAAAAAATTTGGCTTATGGGTCTAAATTTGTGTAGGGAAATAATTAATGGCTTAATTAATATTCATAACAGAAACAATACAATTAATTAATTAAATGCATAACTGCATAATATCATACATTTATTAAATGCATGAGCCGAGTATTTATTCGGATAGATCAAAACGACTCCAGATAGCAATTATAATTGGGAGTCCTTCTTCAAAGACGACCGAGAGGCGGCAAGATCATTTGAGACTGAACAAGTGTAATTACACCTATTGTTAGAGTTTAAAAGATGGCATTACCAGCTGACATTATTTACGATAGTTTCGTAGAAACTAAATGACTTTCTAGAAGTAGATTTAATTACGATAAGATCGTCGCTCATGATCGATCACTACGTGGAATAACAATAAGTCCCTCCCACACGGGATGGCGGCATATACCTTCAAAGTGCCGCGTACGGGGAACAATTAATGAACCCGAACGCAACAATAGAATGATTGACAGGCGGAGAGGTCCCAATTAATGATAAGGGCCCAAGCTGTCCAAATGTTACTATATTTAGCATTTCAATAATAAATCAATACTACAATGGATTGATCATGGCCGATAACGCCACAGTATTTAAGCCGAACCTCGGAATGCGTGATATCATCCGATCACCAGCAGCTTACCAGACGCTAACTAGTTCACGCCAGTCAAATTCCGAAGGCCGCAATCCAGAAGTACGCCAGGCAGATTTCCGTGCCGAGCTAGCGACGGGGCTTCGCCGCTCAGCCGACCCGTGGGCCCATGGCCGCACTCAAGCTTCAGTTAATGAGCTAAGTATTCTGATTGATTAGCGATGGCTAATTGTGTTTATGCTTAACTAGTACCAATCCGTACGCTACTAAATTAACCCGAGTTCCTTTAACTCAGAGAATATAATAATGATTAGGTTTACCGCTCGACTTAATCCGTAATGCCATTCGTTAAACTCATGTCAAATCATTGTAATCATACAATCAAATCATAATAATCTGTCACTGATTTAATTGGCCAAGTGTGGGGTCAATATTGTGTACAGCGGAGTGTTGATTAAAGGCCCAGTATAATTGGATGTTTGCTTATTATTTAGCTTACTATTTTATACTTGATTAGTGTTTTATACAATTGTTTGCCCTTATGCCATCCTGAACGATAATGTTTATTCTAGTCAAAAGGTCACTGGAATAGAACATTACATTTGAACCAGCATCCACTTGGTTTGGAAACCAGGATTCTTGACCGCTTGGCGGCTGCTCATTCTGTTCGGGGTCGCAGGGGACCCTGCCCAAAGTATATGCGTAGGGCTTCAAAGTCAGCCCTACTCCTTATAAGGTTGAGAATGCTTCGAGTTAGTTGCACACAAACTTCACTTCCAGTGTGCAGAAAAAAATTTTCAGTTTTATAGACTTGCTAAGTACTGTAGTGCATACATGAAGCATTAATAAGAAATGATGCCACTTCTTCAGTTCACAGTAACTGATTTCAGGGGAAATTCTGAGAGGTATCTTCTTTAGCAATACGTTCTAGTTCCCCCAAAGTTCTTACTAAAAGTGGCTGGGAGCATCCAAAATGAAAGTTGGACTATCTTACCAGTAAAAAATTGACTTGACAATGCAGTGGACTGCAGTAGGGCTTTTTAGCATGTTTCTTGGTTATTTGCCATTTTGCCGAGTACCACCAATCTGATGTCCTGCAATGTTCAACTCCATGGAATGGTGTTCGATGTTGGAGATGTCTGGTGCACACACACTTTAAATAGCACTCACAGAAGCCTTCATAAAATATTTCCCCCTGCTAGCTAACAGCCTACACTGTCTCTGACAACAGCTTTCTTTCCATGTTCCTAGTTCAAGCGCCAAAATGGACAAGACTCGGCCATGACCGAATCTGAGCCTTGCCGTAGTGAGAGAATGAAGATTCGGATACACTAAAGATGATTTAATGTGATACTGTGCTGTTGTTAAAACATCATTCATGTTGGCTGTGAACTTGACATCTTGCAAGTTACAATGGTAGCTACAAGAACGTAGCTTTAGAGGCTTACCTTAGATACAGTGTCAGGACCAGATGGCCTGAAGGGATAGAACGGTCATGGAAACAGGCTGTAAAACACCCTTATGTTAAATTTGTTAAAAAGAGAGAAGTGGCACCCCCTGCCCATCACTTGCTAACAATAGCACACATTCAATTGTGCAAACTTAACAGTACGGTCATTTCAGGCTATATTGTTCAGAAATTATTCAGTATTCATCAACTCCCAATTAGAATCACACACGAAGTGCAATACACAACTAAATTGGCAAAGAGTTTGACCAGCTTTGTGTGGCCAGCAATTCAGTGAAACTGAACGTAGCTGTCAGGCAAATATATATATTTTTTAAATTGTGTCACTATTTTTTCCCAATATTAATGAATCAAACTTAATGAAAACACGAGGCATGCTAACGTAACTAATAACCAAAATCATGAGATACATTCTTACCGAAGATGGTTTTTCTTTACTTGTAGTCTCTTTGTCAGAGTCCTTCTCCTTATCCCGCTCCGGATTTTTCAACAGCTGAAACATAAAATAAAATTAGTATTAAAAACGCTTAACCGTATAAAATACGGATGTAAGCCTTAAAAAAAACTCAATGCTCTAAAGAAACAGACACAAGAAAAAGACATGTAAGCCATCAGCGCCGCACTAACACATGAAAAAGAATCTTTAGCGTCCCAAAAAGACTAAAATTGCAGGGCCTGCACCTGCTTAATTTTAGTTTTTATTAACTAACCGAAAATATTCATTCCCTATTTTTATAGTGATTCCCTCCTTTTGAGCTTTAATTCCCTAAAAAACTTGAAAGTTGGCTTCCCAGCCAGGCTTGTACTACTGCGCATGCGCAAGGATGGGCTGGCTATATAAACTCGGCGCAGCCGTCCGATGGCATTATTTCTCTGCACCCAAAACCTAGGCAATGGAGGGGAGGCCTGGGTGGGAGTTAAGGTAATGTATATTTTCGGTTAGGCAATAAAAACTAAAATTAAGCAGGTGCAGGCCCTGCAATTTTAGTCTTTTTATAGCCGACAAAAATATATATTACCTATTTTTATAGCAGACATTGTAACCTGGAGGAGGGCTAGGTTTGCTGTCCCCTCTTGTACAAGCCGGCATTCCCGGGAACAAGTCCCTGGTGAAGACAACCATGAATCCTAGGCCAATTATCACTGAGCAGATCGGAGGCGGTCCGCTGAGTTAGAAGAGGTATCCTACAGTGAGACCAGGCATTGCGTTAAGAATGGGTAAATTTCATAATAATGGTTAAAGAAGCAGAAGAGAGTACCGCAGCAAGGGTCTTAACACCGTGGGGTACAAGATAGAGAATCAGAAATAATTACCGAAAACTCCTACCTTGCTGGGAGGATGACGATCTCCTGAAGGCGCACCGGCGGCTGGAGTAGTGTTCGATGTCATGAAGGATGGAGCAGACGTCCTGTGTAGGATGGCAACTGCTGGCGGATCGGATGTACTCAGGACGGATAACGTTCGCACCGGCGGATAAATGAAGAGACGGACCGTAGCGGATACGAAGAAAGGATGGTGAACGGAAAGAAGAAAATTGTGCATCATGGGACGTGGTAATAAAAGGCTAACTAAGATGGAGCCGAAAAGTCTGTTGAGTAAATCACTTCTTTCACTGGGAAGTGTGTCTGCACTCCGATCTCCCCCTATTTTTTTTTTTTTTTTTTTTTTTGAGATTTTAGTAGAAAATCAAAGGAGGATCGTGAACGTTTCGTCCCTGAAGGGGAGGTAAGTGGAAGGAAAGTCCAAATAAGAAGAATGGCAAGGATTGTGATTGCACCGTCTGCGGACGGGAGGCAGATGAAGCAGGATCATCACTAAAGATTTTTATAAAGCTGTATGTTCTGTCCCCAGGTGGGGAATAGACGGCAGAATGGTTCCATTGAAGAAGCTGGCGAGGATCGTGATTGTACCGTCTTCGGACGAAAGGCGGATGAAGCAGGATCCTCACCGAAAGGTTTAGAGGCAGTCAATGAAATTTTGAAGGTTAGGACACTAGAGAGTTATGAAGGGAGAACACGAAATCCCAGAGAGACACCAGAAGCCTTGTCATGACAAGGGGAGCACGGCATGACGTCTGTAGAGGATGATGAAGTTGGGGTGATGCCATCATATACAGGAATGAAACTCGGTGCATTGTCATACTGCCAGATGGAATATGAGGTAATTTTGTGGAACTGACTGGTGGCAAGAGCATCCTGCCAGAGTGAAATTTGGAGAGGCGGAGACCACTGTGGGAGGATCGTTGTCGGGAGTGTGATATCCACAAGATGTAGCTGAAGGGTCTCTTAGTGGAGACGGCAGTGGGGACGGAGCGTCTCGATGGACTTGGAGGACTGGTGGAGAGGCGGATGCAGTTGCAGAGGCAGGATGAAGCAGTGGCTGAGTAGGAGCGGAGGACGGAGCAAGTCTGAGACGTCGGGTGCGGGAGCGCGCACAGTAATAGGCTCTCCATGGAGGAGAAGCAGGGATTGGAGACACCCAAGCATTACGTGCACGTAGTAATGCATAATTAATACGTAGGGATCGGTAGCGTTGGTTGACGAGCTCGAGTTCGTTGGAATGGGCAATGTTCGAAGCATGCAGGATATTGTTCTCGGATCGCAGAGCCTCCACTTCTGCAGCCGTTTTGTTAAGGGCCGATGTTGCGGGTTGTGCGGATCGGAGGATGTTGAGTTCAGTCTTGAACCCGTCGAGATAGTTGAGGAACCGTAAATTAAAGTCGAGGTTTTCTTGTTCTCTGGCCGAGAGTTGTAGGCCCCGTGTAATGGCAGATCGGTTCACTGCAAAGGTTGGGAACGGAGTCGGACGTGAAGGGGACGGCGCACTAGTCGGGGCGAACACTTGAACATTTTGGGCAGAGAGTTGAACACGGACGGGGGTGAATGACAATGGAGGATGCGGCTTCTGAGAGGACGGTGGCGATTGTGAAGTTGAGGACGGCATTTTGGTATGAGCAAGACGGTGTCGAGCAATCTTGATTCTTGCCGTGGGTTTCACTCCGGACGTACCAGCAACCGCGGGGATCGCCTCCGTAGCTGAGAGAGCAGACCGTTTGTGAGGATGAGAGGGGGGCATCGGACGGGGAGCAGCATGTTTGGAGGCTTTCTTTGAAGACAAAGGAGTGGTCGTAATTAGAGGTTGTGTCTGAGAAAGATTCTTCTGTTCCTCACATTTACGAGCCGCTCGTAGCATCCTTTGTCGTGACTGGAGTTGCTTTTTGCGGATGAGCGTCCAGCGGCTTGGCGAGATGGCAACACAAACTCGGCAGTTCCGATCCAGTCCATTACACTGCCTGTGCCTTTGGCAGCAGGGATGTAGATTGAAATGAAATGCGGTGGATTTTCCAGCAAAGCCTAAGCATTTACACGCTGTTGGAGAAGGAACATTAATTTCTTTCGTGGGCGCAGCATCCTTCGGTGGTGTTGTGTCGGCACGAGGGACGGGATCTTCAGATGAAGAGTCAGACATGTTTGTGCGTTAGAGAGGACACAAGAAAAACCGTTAGATACGCGAATTTGAAAAGCGAGGCGGACGACAGAAGTGGCGTCTGGTGGTGGAACCTGTAAGCACAGCATGGCCTGCGGATGCGACACGGTGGTGCGCAAGCAGCGTCTAAGTCAGCGGAGCGCAAGCAACGTCTAAGTCAGGGGCTTGTTATATGTCCATGGTGTTGCGTGTGAATGGGATGACAGATGAGGCCAGGGCTGGTATGATGGAATCTCTTTGTACCCTCCCCCCATTTTTACCCCGAGTCTTTGCATAGCAGTCGGGGAGTCGTTGTTGTTGATGGTCGTTTTTTTTTTTTTCTTTTTTTTATAAACCTTGAAGGTGGATTGGGAAGAATGATGAGGAATGGGTGCTCTTCATAACGGACAGAGGACGAAGGCGGACAGGTGTTATATGAAGATCGATGGGCGTTTCGCCAATAGTGAAAAAAGTCAATGGTGTTGTAGTCAGTTGACGTAGAGTAACTTTTGGTGGTGATTGAAGGATTGAAGGTGGCGTAGGCCGACCTGAAAGGGGATGGAGACAGAACGAAGAAACTTGAGTCAGAAAGGACCAATGAAGGATCGTGGTGTGGTGAATGCGGACGGAGAGCGACGGAGGCGGATGGAGGTTAGAATCCATTGCTTAGCGTGGATCTTGGATGGATCAGGTCCCCACTGGTTGCGAAAGGCGTCCCTACAGTTCTTCAGATCCCAAGGCTTGGATTATTTTGTGCTTTGTTGTTATTGTCTGTTTTATTGTTTTTTTTTTTTTTGAAAAAGAAAGGACAGAACGGGCTAAAGTGCTTCAACGGAAGAGTGTGGAGAAGCAGAGTCTTCTGGAGGATGCGGATCGTGAGGCGGAGTAACGACGGACGAGCAAGAGACACTGCGAGAGTGAGGGACGGTAACGGAGGACGTGCTGATGGACGTGTGTTGTTGGTGTCAGGGCAGTGATTCCTGGGACCGCTACTTTACGGGAGCGAAGGATCGGTGGAGACAGTGAAAGAGGTAAGAAGTCTGGTGACTGTTGTCCTAGAAAGTGTAGTGGATGTCAAAGTAGGGAGAAGCTGGCATCTCTTCACAAAGTAGGTCCACTAGAACAGGCGAAGGGGGCGGAGGAGGATCGTGGCCCAGTATATTGTCTAGAGAGGACGAGCATGCTGGTGAAAGCACAGGAAGGCTGAAGTGCTGTTGAAAGGTCGGAAAGGGAACGGGCAGGCGGATGGAGTCTGGCGGATGAAAGGTAGGTGAAGGCTGGCTTGACGATCCGAGAGGAACAGCGAAGGCTGGTGAAGGTAAGGACGGAAGCGGATGGCGAAGTGCACGTCCGAGGATCGTAGGACCAGCTGATGAAGAGGATGAATAAAAAGAGGATGGTGCCTGCAAGATGAATGGGATACGACCTGAGGCAGATCGGCCTCTACGAAAGGCGCCCTTGGTTGCTTCAGAAGGAAATGAGGTTATTAACGCCGGGAAGGTAGTGGACGGCGGATATAGTAGCTGTCGAACAGCAGAGGATCGTTGAGTAGGGATGCGTCCGGACTGACGATGCGTCACCGTAGGAGGTGGAATTATCCTGATCCTAGGAGAGGATGGAGTGGCCCTCCGGCTTGCGGATCCAAGGACTGTAGAAGAAATGGCCGGGAGCCGAGTCTCAACCGGTAGAATCTTGGAAGACATCCTGCGGAAGCGGATGAGGTGAATCATAGAGAGGACGAGGATCGCTGGCCCGGAGGACCGGCGGACGAGAAGAAGATGGAGTAGCTCTAGGCTATCACCGTTGACGTGAGCGCCCTAGGAGAAATGATGCCATCGGACGGCTGTGCCGAGTTTATATAGCCAGCCCATCCTTGCGCATGCACATTAGTACAAGCCTGGCTGGGAAGCCAACTTTCAAGTTTTCTAGGGAATTAAAGCTCAAAAGGAGGGAAACGCTATAAAAATAGGTAATGTATATTTTCGTCGGCTATAAAAACAAGTCATTAGTGAGACGGTGTTGGCTTACATTTTGTCTTCCTGTATCTGTTCCTTTAGACTTTTTTTTAAGTTTACATCCGTATTGGCTAACATCTACGTCAAGTTTCGAGGCAAGGTATTTTGGCAGACGAAAGGAGCTCCCATCATGCTCATGCTCACTAATCATAGCAGAATAGGTACTTCAACATTTGGATCTGCTGGAGTTGAAGTCGGGAGCAGATGTAAAACTGTGTTGCAGATTTGTTGATGACATGTTGGCGATTCTCCAGTGGTGTGAAGTACAAGCAGTCCTGGAATTGGTTAACAGCTGGCATGAGGATCTCTTTAAGATCTCTTTAAGATTGAAAATGGCTCGCTAGCCTTTCTTGATGTTCTACTTTCGACGAGAGTGATGGCGGCATTCATTTTCAGCCATTTCGCAAACCGTCAGCTACTTATTGTGGGATTGCGTTTTCATCTGGACACCCCCTGCTATGGGCCATTGCCCAGAATGAATTTGTGCATGTGATCAAAAACTCTTAGTGACCTGGCCACTGCCAGACCACACCTGTATAAGACGAAAGGACGCTTCAAGCTTAGGAGATCCCCTCTAGACTCCTGAACTCCCCCATCAAAGAACCATTGCCCTGTCCAAAGCCAATGAATAGGTGCTAACAAAAACATCCGTTGCACCGACAGATAAACTAGAGCGTGAAAAGGCATGTCCAAACAGAATTGGCTTGACCTACATTAAAGGCATCAGTGAGAAGATCTAGAGGGTAGTGAGTTAAAGAGGTTTTGAGACCTACATGCGAAATGAGAAAGGTTTAAAATCATCTTTGATTACCAAGAAACCAAAGCCTGGGGGTCCTGAAGCTACGATTCCACCCACAAGTTCAGGGAGGACGTGGAGAAGAGATAAAATGGATGGAAATCTGAAGAGTATACCAACAACAAGAGAGGGAGTGTATCGCATGTCATGCAATGGCTGTGATGCTGCTTACATTGGTGAGAATGGAAAGGGGATGGTGACACGAGAGAAACAGCACATGGCGGACATATAGAATAAAGTAGGAAGCATCGCAGAGCATTGTTTGGAAACGTAACACTCTCTACAGTATTGGAAGAGAGCGAACTTCTGCTTTGTTGCATTCATGGCATTGCAGTTGTTGGCTTCATGGCTTCGGCTGGGTAAGCGTCAAATTTGCCGCATTATTGCATTCAAACGCCCCGAATGATAGACACTTGAGGAGCCTTGAATCACTTCCCATTCAGCTGCACAAAAGATAGGGGACAAATCTGATGAAGTCTCAAGGCCCCTCAAACCCAAACATCAAATTTTTGCTGAGACGAGATTTCAGTGAGCACCGCTCTGATATGTAGAACGATGAGAAGGCACAACTTTGGAAATATCGACGGCCACGCATTGCACCATATTCAAATCGCGGAGGCTGCAGTCATGAAGGTGGTAAAAATGTTAATTCTACCATGGTAACGTACTTGCCTGCAGGAGAATTATAGTTCTCTCGAGTAGAAAACGACAAATCTGTGTGACAAGTTGGGATCCCTTCGCTACCTACGGCACCTCTTCATGGTTCTACTACCATTAAAAAATGATAATATACGCAAATTTGCTACGTCACATCCCCCCCCCCCCCCCATTTCCCATCCGCTATGCCTCACCACTCGTTTTCCCACAGCCTCTGGGAGGAGTCCCGGCAGGGAAGCGGGTGGGAATTTTGTATTACACAGATTCGTCGTTCTCCACTTGGAGAACTATAATTCTCCTGCAAGTAAGTGCCTTACCCTAGCAAAATTAATATTTCTCCGTCATGGCTGACTCCTCTCTGTGTTACAAGTTGAGAGGATTAAAGAATGTGCACTAACTAGCGGGATTTACACCTGCTGAGCATACTTACCAACGCCCCAGGCCACCCATGGGTCCCAGGCATCTGAGGCTGCCACCCCATCATATGGGTTCCACAATATACTCCGCCCGTGTGGCAATTATGCAGACAACTCCACTAACCAAGTGGCGCCCGGCCACACCCGCGCAATGAGAATGGCCTTCTTCACTCCATCCCACCTCAGCATCTGCACACACCGCCTGATCAGCGGGCACGCCGGGGAAAACAAATATAGCACAAACCCACTCCACGACACACTGAACGCATCAGCAAACTCCGCCCCTGAGCACCTGTCGCAAGCCCCAAACCTGGACAGCTGCGCAGTCACCTCCGATGCAAACACGTCCACGTCTGGGGTGTCAAACCTGTCACACACACCATGGAACACTCTGAGGCACAGCTGAAAATCAAACCTGTCCATGAACACCCTAGGGTTCCAATTGGGACCGATTCAATTCAGCCGAAATAAAACATGCGTTGATTATGCAGCCGAGCCGCTGCTGCCAGCTCAACAACTTCCGAACCAGACTCGTCAGTTCGCGGGACCGAGTCCCACCTCGCTGTCGCGCATAACACACCGCCAACTTGCTGTCAAACAAAATGCGCACCGATGCACCCTTCAGGTCCTCCTGGAAAGTCCGACTATTTTAACCATCGCCAGGAGCTTCCTGGCATGGATGTGAAACCTTGCTTCATCACGTAAAAGCGGCCTGGAGTATTACTACCAGCCAGTGTTCGATAACGGCGTACCAACGACGATCTGGTGGTTGTTGGCAAGCACCGTACTCTGGTGTAACTTCTGGCGAATTTAAGACATATTTCGGTGACTGTTTTTAGTTTTGCGGAGTTCACATAGCTCTTACTACTGCACAGCGAGGGAATAGAGAATTTAGCCCTGGTTGCGACAAAATAAAACTTATATACCAAGGTAGGGCCTGGTCAATTTCTGTTTTTGTTGCCTATATAAAAACGTACATTACCTATTTTTACTTATAGCAGTTCCTTCCTTTGAAGGGTTCAATCCCTAGCGATGAAAGTTGGCTTCTTTGCCATGCTCGCAGCTCCATTTCTACTGCGCATGCGCATAGGCCTCTATATAAGGAGCAGCCTCAAGCTGGGCGTCATTCTTTCTTCCACCCAGGGTCTACCTTGATGACCGAGAGGGGAGGCCGGGTGGGCCAAGGTAATGTACGTTTTCATATAGGCAATAAAAACAGAAATTGACCAGGCCCTACCCTGGTATTTTCTTGCAGTTGAAAGTTTTTATTGCCGTTGAATATCCATTACCTATTTTCCCTCAAAGCAGACCTCGTCACTCGGAGGCGGATGCCAAGGTGCTGGAGCCCGTGCTGCGAGCAGGTTGCCCCAGATTCTAATCACCCCGTGAACCGGTCAAGTCAATGCTCCGGCCACCCGTGGTCAAGGTAGGCGGCATCCATGGGAGAGAGCAGAACAGTTACCGTATTCTGGGCAAAGTAATGAATAAAGTTAGGCAGGCAACATGACAAAATTCTCATTACCAGTAGTCTGTCTTGTCCAAGGTTGAACTTGAAGGTCTTGCTTGTCGAGAAGAGAATCCTTGAAGGAGAAGTTCGGGAATCCGTAACTTGGATGTGCGGACAGAGATTTGGTTATCCAGGGCTTGCGATGGAGGAGTGGTGATAGTGGCACTACAGTTTCTGGAAGGAATCCACAATCGAGAGGTCAAGAAGCTCAGGAAGGGTCATGGCAGTTCCATGAGATAAGTAGGTGTTTGTACATGTCGCATGAGGAACTTGAGAGAAGCCTAGAGTCAATGTGCGTAGCATGGAACTGAAGTGGAATCTGCCTGGCATGGGAAGGTAAGGAGAGGCGAGCATTCCGTTACCGAGTTGATGTCTATCCTGTGCACAATCTGCGTGCTATCCTTGTACACGGGTCATGCAAACTTCTTCAGTGTTGATTGTAGTGTATGGACAGCAGAAGCTTGTATTGGAGTAAGGGATAAAGGTGTAGGGTCTTGTTGAAGAAGCTGAGAATAAATGGCTCCCCGGTCGAAGGGGCAAAAGTATTCAAGTGTCTAGGATAGGATACGGAAACCAAGTGCCATACCCTTGGCTCGAGCTCGGCAGTCTCCACACGGCAGGCCTCGGGTGGAGACAGAGGAACAGTGAGTAAGGCCGCGGAAAACCGGAATGAATGATGAGGCGTCATCATATTGCCAGACCGTGTAGGTCGACAGCTGATGGAGGCTGGATGACGAGGAGGCCGAAGACCAGGAGGAGACAGCCAAATGTGCGGATTGAAGCAGTAAAGTGGCAGCGTCGGTATATGCATCCGGGAAACCGGAACCGGGTCTAGAAGAGACGCTGAAAGACGAGGAATTGATGACTTGACAGAAAAGTCTGCATCGCTAGCTGTGTCAAAAGAGGGGATGAATGGTGGAAAGGACGGCTCGTTGTTGGATCCTGGTAGGATTGATAAGGTTGACGCAGACGCGGAAACCTGAGGAGAGTAGTGCCTGTGTGGGCGTCGGGTGTGCGGACGGGCACAATAATCTTCTTCCCAATGAGGAGAAGAGGGGAGTGGAGATAACTTGGCAACTTTTTGCAGCTTCTTCTTCAGAAGCATGTTCTGGACACGAAGGGACAAGGCCCGGTCTTGTATGCGTCCAAGGTCGGAAGCAAAGGTCGAGTTGGCGGAGCGGAGGAAGTGAATCGTGTCAGGCTGCCGGTCGACTGTCCGGTGGGGAGACACAAGGGATTCAGCGGAATCCCGAAGCTTGCATTAGAAGCTTGCAGGGTGTCTATTCCATGTTGAAAAGCATGGAGAAGGGAATCCAGCGATGCTGGATTAATGGAAAAATGCACCTCATCCTCGGCGGACAACGGGAGGCTTCGCAGGAGAGTAGTCCAAACGGTTTCCTGAGTCGGAATCTGCGACGTCTCTGTTGGGACTAAGCAGAGGAAGTCGTTGAGTGGAGAGGTGCAGAGGCTTGTGACGGAAAGTGTGAATGCCGGGCTTCCGGGAGAGTCTTGGTCGAGAGGCCGGTAGTTGCTGTGAAATGCCTCCGGGGCATCAAAGGCGGCGGCGGGAAGTGCCGGGGTTCGTATGAGAAGGGGAACCTTGTTGCTTTTTACAGGCTTGAGCAGCAGGGCGGTCGACAGGGAGTCAAATGGCTGTAATCATAAATGACAGCTCGAGGTGTAGTCTGGAGATCGTGATGTAACTTGTCATACTGCAGAAAAGGAGACCAGTTGGCTGATATCCTTTTAAATCCTGAGTGGCTGAAAGAGATCCGACATGAGAGACAGTGAATCAGGAATGGTTCTTTGACAAGGGTCTCGGGCCTGACCTCGGTTCCGGCCCAGGTTGCGAGCCTCATAGTCAGGGGGCAGTTGTTTTCTACTTTAGACAATTTGCCTAGTCTGGTTTTTCAATTGCAATAGCGTCTTAACATCATCTAGTGTTGAATTTTACTTGTCGCCGAAATTGTCGATCCGTGCTTATGTCCGCCATCTTGTTTTTCAAAATGGCCACTTCCAAACACCTAAAATGTGTTATAACTCGACTTTAAATTCAGCTAGAGACTTCGTCTTTGAGTCTACACCCACATTTTCGATGCAGAGGATCTTGAAAATGATGATGTTAAGGTAATCCAAGATGGTGGACATTAAATATCAAAATGGCCGCCTTTAAACGCCCAAAATACCTTATAACTCGACTTTAAATTCACCTAGAAAAGTCGTTTTTGAGTCTACACCCACACTTTCGATGCAGAGGATCTTGAAAATGATGATGTTAAGGAAATCTAAAATGGCAGAATTAAATACCTAACTTCCAAACATCTAAAATACTTTACAACTCAACTTTAAATTCAGCTAGATAGTGGGGTATGGGAGATGTAAAGGCTGACAATTTATTTCACACCTGGCAACCAATGTGCCCCTTTGATTTCAGTTAGTGCATGGGTAGAGGAGTCTAAAAATCCCAAGACACGAGTTTTCATGCCCCCAACCCTCCCCCCCCACCCTTAAAAAAGGGGGTACGGTTTTTGGGCTGCAACTCCTTAACCGTCAACAAATCAAAAGCATAATGTGAAGAAATAACATTCAGCACACAATTCTGAACAGAAAAGGTGATATAAATCTTTTACGTAAAAGCTGCCCTAGAACCCCCAAATCGTATTTAAAGTATATCACCCTAAATATATGAGAAAGAACATTTTGCCGGCCCCCACCCAGGCCGGCTAAAAATGGTTTCTTTTGCTGAAAAAAGTACTATTCCTGTCAATTTTAGCATTATTGTCCCAATGATGCTGTTGGATGCTTGAGACTTGAATTGCCGCCTCAGTGTCCCTGCCGCGCATGCGCGGTCTTCCCTATAAGATTGGCGGCTACGCGGGCTCGTCATCTCTTTGTCTCTCAATTGTGCCAAAAGGTGGCTCGAGAGAGGAGGCTGGGAGGGGCCTAAGGTATAGTACTTTTTTTCAGCAAAAGA
>JAHWFP010158694.1:20021-53917 GCA_023313725.1 Lithobius niger | reverse complement strand
GCATTGACAGGCTGACCTCGTCAAATTTGGTGGCGGGCACCTTTTGAGCGAGTTCCCAGGGGGTTCTGAGGCGGTTTGTCACCCCCGTGGTGCTCGGAGAGAGGGTTAAGGTTTTGGAGGTACTACCCAAGTGGTGTCACCATCTGGTGACGGGATCCACCCTATTGTTGTTTTTCTTTTCTCTCTTTTTTTTTTAAAGAAAAAGTTAGGGGAAAGGAGGTGACAGTTACCTGTTGGCTAGATCTTCAGACTTCAAATGTTGATGATGGGTGGTTTCAGTGCACACGAGACGGTCGGAAGAAGAGTTCCAGATTTATTGGTTGAGAGATTGTTCATTAAGGGTTGAGAGATTGATCATCTAAGGGTAGGGTGAAGTTAGTTGGTTGCAGGAACAGGGCTAGAAATCCATGAAAACACATTGTCAGTTTTTTTTTTTTTTTAATTAAGATAGCCGGTCGGTAGAAGGTTATGTTTTTTTTTTTTGGTGTGGCGTTCCGAAAGGTGCAGGACGAAGATTGAGTGAGGCTGGCTATGTCGCCGTTTATTGGTTTGGGGGGTGTGGAAGGGAGCGTAGCCCCATGCAGTACTGTCTAGCCTTGGATCTGCACGGGATACACGGAATATCGGAGGATGGGTTATTGGAGAGGGCAACCATGTCGTGGTGTAGGGGAGTAGACTGGATGGAGTTATCGTATTGTCATAGGGAGTATGCCAGGAGGTTGTGGGATGCTGAAGTTGTTTTAATGGCATTCCACGTCTCAGCGATGTTAGCTAGGTAAAGCTGTGAGATGGAATCTGGATCTTGTGATGGGGCTTCAAAAGAGAGGCTTGAATCGGAGATTTCCATCGGCCGTGATGGGAAGGATACAGGTTTCAAACGTGGATCGTGGGGCGTTGCAAGCAAAGCAGAGTGTAGAAGACGGCAGGGTCAAGAGTAAGGACGGTGCACTTTGTGTAGGTTTTCAATCGGGTGTAAGAGCCAGGAAAAAAAGGTTGTTGGGGGGTTGAGACCCGTGTGAGGGAGAGGTGGTGCGGGTTTACCTAGTGTGGTGTCTTAAGGCACTTTGTTCGATAATTTCTGGAATTGTGCTGCATTCTGGGCTTTTAGATCCTTCACTTCATCTGTGAGTTTGGTTATAGTGGAGTGCTGTTGAAAGAGTACGTCCTGCAAGTGAAAAGGTAGGGCTTGACTTTGCGAACGTTCTTGTCGTATTGTTGGCGAGCATGGACGTTGAGACGTAGTTTGTGATGAAGCATCAGAAAATTTTTTCGTGGTAGACTTCGACAATGTCATCGTTGTCGAGACCATAGAGAGGTGTTGGTTCCCGTGGAGGGAGAGTTGGCACAGTAAGTTTGGGCGCTGTAGAGTTGGATTCAGTTGAATGGGTGGTTGAATCTAACCTGAGGGATGTTGCTTCCTCTTCCGAATTCCGTGGTGTGGAGAGAAGGGGGTGGCAGGAGTCACATAGGCTTCGATGATTGGGGACGAGGGAGGCTCTTCAATGATTGTGAGTTAGGTAGAGCGAACTGGCGTATGTGAAGGCTGGTCGGCCAAAGAAGAGTGAATCGAAAGAACACTGTCCGGTGTTTCGATGGATTCTGTCTCCGTTTTTGTCCATGATTGCTGAGAGAGAGGCGTGTTGGCACCCAAACAGGGATGGAACCCGCCCGGAGTTGGGGGAACTGCAATTGTGACAGATGCGGGAGATGATTGCGAGGAGAAAGATTCTTCTCGTATTTTCTTGAACATGAGCTTTTGGCAGATAGCTTGGCGTTTGCGTGTAGCTGAAAGAAATTGCGCCATGTGAAGAGGGGTATTGTTACACAGATCGGGCACGGGTTTTTGTAATATTCGCACTTCCAATGATATTGGCAAACAGTTTTGTGCGGGTCAATTCGTAGACGGTTAAGAAGGCCCGCACAATGGCATTTTCCAGGGTCGTCAATTAACGGAACACGGCCGAAGTAAATGTCCACTTCGTCATCGATGTTCTTCGGTTTCTTCGTTTTCACCATGGTTTGAAAGAGGTGCAGTGACACGGACGAGCAATGTGGAAACATGGCTACGTGGAGTGCTAGGTAGCGTGAACGCAGCACAAAGGGTTACGAGGAAAGAGGCGGGAAGTGGCCGGAAGTGAAAGGCGGAAGCTGTCCCCTGAAGAGAGCATGAGCGCCCCTGGTGAACGTCATCGTGAAGGAGAGGGATGGGGGCGAAGGCCCGGAGAGATGCATCGTAAGAAAGCGGCCGTAGGGCGAGGGTGAGGAGTGCAAGGAAAAGGGTGTAGCAGTTCCCGGTTGGCAGCAATGACGAAAGGGCAAGGTAGCTAACGGTGAAGCAGGTGGAGTGCGTTTCTCAGCCTGAAGAGGAGAATACGAACGGAGCATCCCACAACGAAGGGAGCTACTGAGTAACGTAGCTGGAAGGACAGGTCCATCGGTAGTGGTGGTGGGGACTCGGCGGTAGCCGAGGCCGGCCGAAGGAGAGGGAGAGCAGTCATTGGAGCGATGTTTCGATTGCGGCAGTTATCTTCGGATTGAATCCCAAATCCGTGCGAAGGGGCGGGGAACTGTGGAATCAGGTGGCGTGTAGAAGCATTAGAGACCAAGAACCAGAGGACAGGGGTGACGGTGGTAGACATGTTCGAGAATTGATACCATTTGAGTATGCGGAAAAGGCGTGCCGACTGGAAGCAAGAGAGGCTGGGGGAGGGGGGGGGGGGCCCCCAGCCCTTCGGTGAAAAATAGCGCCACGTTGTTCGGGAACTGCAGCATGAATTTGTTGGTAGCGATGGCCGAAGCGGACGTGGAGGGTCGGGCCGAAAGGGCTGCTGATTTCCCGGTTGAGGAAGGGGAGGGGGGGGGGGGGGTAAAACTGCCCTCGTTCAGTCGAAAGGTGCGGTGGGAGTGGCTACAAAAGCCCCGTCGATTTCAGGAGAGGGCCGAGAGTTGCGGGGCATCCCTACGGTTTCCATGGCAGGTTGTTGGGAATGGAGAACGGAAAATTCGGGGTCTTGTCCAAAGAAAAGATGGTGATGAGGCTCCGCGCCTTGCATGAGAGTTGTGGTTACCAAAACTTGAAGGGCCGAAAGGGAACCCAGGTGGTGAAACAACTGGAGGTTGAGCAAGCTCGATGGGATAGTCCGTCATTCATTTGGAAGGGCCGAGGCGGAAGGCCTTGTACGCTGCTGGGGGTCGGATGCGTGTGGTCAGTTGCGAAGGAGCACTACGCAGTCCCGAGAGAGGCGGACGATCTCATTATTGGAACCGACCGAAGGAGAAGGGAGGTGCAGGTTTCTGCGCAGCCTTCATCATATAAAAGCCTGAGCGGAGCGACCCGTCCCATCTTTCTTCCTCAATGTGGCATGATGGCGACAAGAGGGGAGGAGGATGGGAAGAAGGTAATGTATATTTTCATAAAACAATAGAAACCAAAATTAACCAGGTCAAACTGGTATTTTGGGGTTTCTAGTTGCTATGAAAACTCCAAAATACGAGTATTACCTGGCTGATTTTGGTTTCTGTTGCCTGTTGAAAATATACATTACCACCTTTTTTTATAGCATTCTCCTTCTCAAAATGCTGCTCAATCTAGAGAAATTAAATCGAAGATGTCCTTCCGGATCGCTACATACTGCGCAGGTTTCTGCGCAGCCTCCATCATACAAAAGCCGAAGCGGAGAGGTATGCTCACCTTTTCGAACCTCTATTGTGCCCAAGTGGAGACAAGAGGGGAGGAGGGCGGGACCAAGGTAATGTATATTTTCAACAGGCAATAGAAACAAAAACCAACCAGGTAATACTGGTATTTTGGAGTTTCTAGTTGCCTTGAAAATATCCATTACCTTTTTTATAGCAATCCCATAGACTTTGTCAAGGCGGCGGGCACCATTTGACTCAAGTTCCCTCAGGTAGCGACCGGTTCCCTTCACAGAAAGTCAGTGTGTAAAAGGGGTTAAAGTATACGTCGGGCGACGACGAATGGCCCGATCCGGTAAAGTCCCTCAGCTTGATGGGACATATCCCTGAGATAGTGGGACGTGAAGACCGTGGGATGCTTCCAAGAGGCAGCTTCCATTATGTCAGTGATGGGAATGTTAATGTAATGAGCCCAGGACGTGGAAATTGCACGAAGTTCGTGGCCGTTACTCTGATACCTTCAGAGACGCAGTTGATGTCAAGTGCTTCGTAGGCTTGTACGTGAACACTTTTAAGCCAGGTGGTAACCATGCGTGTTGAAGTCATTCCCACCCAAGTTACTAAAAGGGAGAAATAATTGGGAGCGTCTTCGGCGGATAGGTTTGGAGGCCTTCAAATAGAAACGAATCGCCCGGACCGGACAGAGAGCCCGTTCCTCTTCGTCACCTAGGATGGTGTGGATAGGGAAGGAATGATGAAGGGGCGAGTTCGTTGATCGGGTTTCTGAGTCTTAGCATGGAACGATGCTCTTTGAGTCAGCGTTACACCAGCGTAGTCAGGTAGGAAGAAGCAGTCTTTTTCCATGGCAGAAAGGGCCTGTAATTCGCTGCATCGGAGGTAGGCGGCTAGAGCCACTAGGAACACCATCATCCTTGTAAAGTGGCCGAGTCTGGATGAGCTCATGGGTTCGTAGGGCGAAGCCATGAGCGTTGTAAGGACGATGGACAGGTCCCAATCTGGAAATTGTCTTGTAAGGCGTGGTCGGTCAAGTGGAAAGAATGAATTAAAGATGAAATCCCGTAATCTGTGAGGAGGTTCGGGTTACAGGCCGCTTTGAAGACAGCATTCAGGGCGGAACGGTACACTAAGATTGTGGAGCCCCTAAGACCGCTTTTGAACAGAGTTGTGAGGAACCGGAGAAGTTCTTGCATTGGGGGGGGGGGGGGTTGGGGGGTAGATTGGAACATCCTGTTCCGTGGTACACCAATGAAGCCATCGTTTCCAGTGATTGTCGTAAATCTTGTTGGGAGAGGATCAGACGGCTCGTGATGCAATGCGAGCGGCCTCGTCCCCAAAAATGCCAGATATTCGGAGGAGCTGGATGATAGTAGCCACCCGTGAAGTCGTAATGCTTGGTGGTTCGGGAGGAGGACTGTTCCTCCGCGTTGGGACAAGAGGTCCGGACGGCTCGGCAGGCGGCGAGGAAAGTCGACGAGAAGGCTGCGCAGCAGTGGAAACCAGGCTGCTACAGGCCAATTCGGTGCTATTAAGAGGAATCGTCCGTGTGGGCTGACGATTTTGCGTAGAACAAGAGGGAGGAGGGGGGGGGAGGGGAAGGCGTAAGCGTACAGGTGATTCCAATTCAAGGTTAATGCGTCCACTGCCCAGGCACGAGGATCCGGGAAGGGGCTGACGAATAGGGGAAGTCTGGTATTGTACCTCGTGGAGAAGAAGTCGACCATTGGGTGACCCCAAAGGTGGAACAGAATGGAGCAAACGGGTGAATGTAACGTCCATTCGCTGGTGGGCAGTTCTCGACGAGAGAGGGAATCGGCAATTATGTTCAGCGACCCCGGAATGTGTAGTGGTAGAAGGCTGACACGGAGTTGAATGCACAGTTGAAAAATTTGAGAGGTGACTTATGGAGGGTTAGGGAGTGCGTTCCGCCTCCCTTCCGGAGGTAGGCAACAGCAGTGGTGTTGTCTATGTGGACTTGTACTGTTTGTCTTGCTACATGGTCTTGAAAACGTTGAAGTCCGAGAAGAACTGTTAATAGTTCTAGGTGATTGATGTGGAACGTCGTTCCAGTTGGCCAATTGCCGGAGATGGTTAGGTTGTCGATGTGGGCGCCTCAACCCGTTTGAGATGCGTCCGTGAAAAGATGGACTTGTGGGAGAAGCTCGTGAAGGGGAACCGTAGCTGTCAGGTTGAGGACGTCCATCCACCATTTGAAGGTATTGGTGGGAAAGGAGGTACCGAGAAGTTGGGGTGTCAGAGTTAGTACTAGTTGCGGATTGCCCCAACGAGGTCTGCGAAGGAGTCGATGATTCCAATGGTAGAGGCGAGATCTCAGAAAGTGTGGAGAAGTGTGTGTAGGAAGGTTCTGGCAGAACGTAGGTGATTTTCGATGCGTTCTGGGGATGGCATGACTGTCGATTTTTTGAGATTGAAGAATACTCCTAGGCACACGAAAGATTGGGCGGGATGGAGACGAGATTTCGAAAGGTGTATGCCCAGACCTAGGCAATGAAAAAGAGACACAACGTCGTGTAAATTGCTGGAGAGTGTTGACTGGTTGGGATGGGGTAGTAGACAGTCGTCGAGAAAGGCATGTATGCGGATACCTTGTTGGTGGAGATAGGCAAGAACTGGGCCTAGGACCATGGTGAAGATGCGTAGGGCGGCTTTCAATCCGAAGGGGAGGCAGAGGAACTCGAATACAGTTCCGTCTAACAGAAAACGGAATATGTGGTGGACAGATGCATGAAGCGGAATGTGAAGGTATGCGTCAGCAAGATCTCGTGACACTGTCCAATCGTTGCGTTGTAATCAATCTCGGATGGAAGAGACTGTTTCCAATTGAAAGTGTGAATTGAGGATGAACTGAATTAGTGGTTTTACGTTGAAAATGAGGCACGTTCCACCGGATTTCTTACTGCACAGAAAGATGCTGCTGTAGAAGCTTGGCGTGAACGGGGTTAACACAACACGAATTGCTTTCTTTCGAAGGAGGGTCGTTATTTTTGTTCGGAGCGGAACAGGAGAGGTGCTTCCAGTTCCCAGGGTGGGTCCTGCACAGGGGGCTTCTGTAAAAATTTTGGCTTGAAGCCATTTAAAGCAATTGAAAGAATCATTGGGTCGGAGGTTACCTTCTGCCAAGCTTTGACACGGAACTGAAGTCGTCCCCCTTATTCTTGCAGGGGAGGTGGAATTTCAGTAATTGTCACGTCCCCTGTTGCAGGAACGAGAGGAGGAACGTTGACGTCTATAGGGAGTGGAGGGGTGGCCCAGGGAACGACCACGTCCGCGTCCCTGGGATCGGGATGGAAAGGGTGATGCGGAGCGTTGTACCGAAGGCGGGGCAGGGTCTGGTGTTTTTGTGGCTTTCCAGTCGTCCTTAGGTTGATCAGGCTTGGAAGACGGGACGGAAAGTTGTCGGCGATTCTGGTGATTCTTGTTGTAAAGAGGCTTGCGGGAGATGTCGAGGTGAGGGGCTACTTTAGGAATCAAACCGCGGAATATGGATTCATATTCGTGAATGGGCTGATTCCGGAGAAGATGACGAGTGAAATTGTGGAGATTTGGTGCTGTATTCAGAGCTATTTCTCGTAAAAAGAGCGTGGAGTTGAAGAATGCGCGCGTGAACCAATTCATGGCATGGTAAGTGGCAAAGCAATTCTTCCTAAAGACTTGATTGATGAGGAACGCTACTTGCATGGCGGGTGTCATCAGGAGGGGGATCGCTGTAGAGTCTTTCACACAGTGCGTTGGCTGTAGTGCTAAGGACGCCCGCTTGGGACGCGGCACGAAGACTAAGGCTGAAGATGAGGTCGTTGTCACGTAGGACGAAAACAGGAACCGCAGCTCGTCGAGGAAGATAGAGCGCGGAGCCGAATCCAGCTAGGTATCAGCGGTGAGGAACACCGACTAAGGATAAGTTTCTTGGATTGGCCATTCCTTCTCCGATGGGACGGACGAAGTAATTTTCGCCCGGACGAGGTGGACGCGGATCCTTATCCAATTCAAGAGGCGTTCCGTTACCGAGGAGGATGCGGCCGGCTCTGAGTAGTGTTGTGAGGAGCGTCGTTGATTGTCCTAGTAACGGCGGTTGGTGTGGGAGTTGGTCACACAAACCAAAGCCAAAACCAGTTGCAAGGCCTCGGGTCTTGGAGACTGGATCAGAGGTGGAGGATGGTTTATATAGGAAGCAGTCCGGAATGATCCCTTCGACCGTTTTTAATAATTCTGGAATTGGGATCTCGAGGGATCAGGGTCCCCGGGAACGGAGGGTCAGGTTGACCCGAAAGTGACGGGTCTGGCGAGTAATACGAATCAAGGTTGTTGTCCGCAAGAGGAACGAGCGGAATTGGTAATGGAGCCGCCGGAGCGGAACGTGGAGGTGGATTATCCGGAACGGCAAAGGGACCAGCGTTCTCAATGGAAGGTCGGTGGCGGTTAGGGACGGAAGCAAGCCATGACAAAGTATAGTCCGAGACTGATGCTTTTCGCTTAAAAGTTTGAAGGGAAGAGTCCATAAGAGTATGCACCTGGGATGAAGTGAGTGGCTCGTCGGTCCGCTGAGTGTCGGAACGTCCAGTTACTGAAGGTTGAGAGTAATGCGAAGACAAGTCCAGAGGAGTGAGTTGCGGTCCTATAGAGGATGCCAGTTTGGCAGCAACTTTCCGGGCTTTGAGTTGGAGTGTAAGGCAGGCATACCGTTCCTTCGTTCGAAAGAGTTCTTCGGAAAGGGAACGTATTTCCCGTACCGACGGAGGCTGGCTACAGGGAATCGGAGATGTAGCTTCAGTATCGCAGGGTGCTGTTAGGGACAGCTCGGAAAGAAAGGGATTCGGGGGTGGAAGCGATTGTTCCAAAGCATCCTGGTCCGTTGTTAGTTCAAGAATTTCAACATTGTCCGCAACCGGCGGAGCCTGTGTTGGAGATGCGGAACGAGGAGTACGGGATGAGGAACCATTCTTTGGCGTTCCTTTAGCTCGCGGCATAGGAACGGCGTTCCCGAGGAATGTGAAACGTAGATCGAAGAGCGCAGCGGGAACGAAGTGAACAGCTCGGCAGCTAGAAAAGAAAAGGTGAGCATACCGCTCCGCTTCGGCTTTTATATGATGGAGGCTGCGCAGAAACTGAGAGATTTGGCGATTTGCCACTTCTGTGATTCGCCATTTTCATTGAATCGACACTTACGTCTTTCTGCCATTCGTCATTGAAAAAGCGTCCTTTTATTTTACCATAGTTTTCCTATTGACCATTCAGGGTCGGAAAACTTAGTGGAAGGACCTGAACCACAAACACACTTTAGGCTTTGTGTGCAAAATTGCACACAACTCCGTTGGAGTCTCCTAATGGCTTTAAAGGGGAGGGAAATATTGACACTTTTCTTGACACTCTTATACATCATCTCCTCTACCTACATTCCAACCTCAATTACACAGCATTGAGTTTATTCACTCATCAGTCAAAGATCACTAAAAACTGCTCCTTACACATCATGACGAAAAGGAGCGGTGTAACATGTTTTGGCACATCTTGCAGTCACCATTCATGCATCATTCATGAAGAAGAAATGGAACTTTAAGTTGAAAAATTAAAGATTACTCAGAATTTTATGTTATATTATTATAATTAAAGAATTATTTAAAATAATCAAATCAAATTATAAGATTTAGAAAAAGAACTGCCCTAAATGGCCAAGGATTTTCGCACCTGGAAAACAGATGCTGAAAAGTGCGAGGACGAAAGCTGGCGAATGGGCGAGAGGGTGAATGGGTGATTTACCAGCATTCATGAAATGTTTGCATGCGCAATATTACATGCAAGGTAAAAGAAAACACCAGACAAACAAACTCGGATTAAGGAAATGGGCAAAATTACATGTGAAGGTGAGTCGATCTCATACGAACGATCAAAAGATTGTGTCCAAATGTTCAGCCTAATGCATTTCACGTTAGTTCTAAATGTTAACCAAGACTCTTGGTTTTCTTGAAACTCTGTCAAAATTCAAAAATGTGCATTCCACCAATGAAATGTTAGTTAAATTCAGGTTAACGAAATAAAATTTCTCATCGGCGGAAGCCGAAAAATTATACTTAGCAATAGCGGCACTGCATGTTTACAAGAGCAGTGCCAGAAATGGTACGAGACGTAAGTTTGCTATGCTACCATTATATGCAACGCGATGGCAGTACTCGTAGCGGGGTGATTAGCTAAACTAATCTGAGTTTTAATACAGAAGTTAATGATAGTAAATTGATTTCGGGTATAAATATGCAAATCGAAATGATTTAAGCACATACTGAAGGTTAGTATTTTGCAGATAGTAAGAAACTTGAAAATCGCTTCATTGGTTCGATCTCCAGGTGAGGGCAGAGTCCCAACAACAAACACAGAACAACAACAAGAAATGGCCATGCTGTGGATGCCAAACGGTTCGATTCTTGTCATAATTAAGTGAAATAGTTACGAGACAACCCCAAATACGGAATTTCATCAGTCTATGTCAATTCTGGGGAAAAGTATAGGGTTTCAAAGTTTGACGTTTACCATGGAAGTTCATGCTGAGGCTTATATAGGACCACTATCGCGGTACATGAAGTATATTAATGCTGTTCTAATACCAATTTTTGAAATACGATACCAATACTGGTGTACGCAAAGTATCGGCGAAACGGATCTGAGACCGATGCTTCGAACAGCAAAATATTAACCAATGCCAATAGCTTAGCCAAATCAAAACTTACAGAGTTTGTAAACAAGTAGCAATTATTTATACTGCTGGGAAAAAAAAATGAATTCATTTGGAGATTTAAGGTGAAACATTGCACAAGGTAAACAAAAAATTATTTCGTTCATGTTAGAACACAATCATATTTAAAAAAAAAAGAATATTATAATCGGCTGCAAATAGAATACGCCGACCCGATTACTAGTATCAGTATCAGAACAGCCCTACTGTACATACAACAGCAGCTTTTGACTAATACCGTATCATGAAGCTAGACCAGTGGAAAGAAGGAAGACAGGAAGGAAGGAGGGAGGGTGTGGGAGTGCACGTGCAAACCTGAGTAAATCATTTCTTTGTTTTTATTCAGTACACACTGCATTACACTCTTATACAGTCCAACTCTTACAAAAATGCATAATATTCAGTGAGTAGAACCACATTCCTTACTTTTAATACAGGCTCCGTTTTACTCTTCTCATCACTTTTTCTGTCTTCCTTATCTTTTGCACCATCTTTTGCACGTTCTTTGTGCTTGTCACCATCCTTTTCTTTCTCCTTTTCTGCTTTACGACGTTTTCGTTCTTCTTCTCGTAGACGCTTACGCTCTAATTCACGTCGTTTACGCTCCTCTCGCTTCTCCTCTCGAATGCGCTGTAAAACAATGATTTCTATTAAATGGCCCACTCGCTGCATTTAGAGTCAACCTAGTATTGGAATACCAAATAAGTTTCACTACTGAGAGATTTTTTACTGTAGAAGTTATACTGAAAAAAGTGAGGACTTGTCCACCTATAGTTTTTTTTTTCTGCTACGTATACCTAAATAATCAGTTACCTGGTATTTACTACTACTAATGTAACGTGGAACCAATACTCAAAACAAATCTGCTCATAATGGTGCAGTCAAATCTGACTTACCTGTCTTTCAGCCTTCTTGTGTTTAATATACTCAATAAGTGGCGTTGTAATTCGAGGTATCCCATTATTTGCTGCAAGAAAAATGTGCAGTCAGAAGTAAGTAAACCTGCTGAATAAATTCCAGTTAATACCAAGCAATGAATGAGTTGATATTTATCACTGGGTGACCAGCAAGAGAAAATCAATGGAAGGAGCAACCCTGCTCCCATCAGAGCGTTCAGGGACAGGCGCATGTTTACTTCACTTCCCTGCAGCTGTGTTTGTCTTAAAATTAAAGAGAGACGAATTTAGGGAAGATGTGAATTTTTAGGATCCTATAAGGGTGTAATGAAGGCTACTCTTTATCACTTTTTTTTCCTCAACACTCTCCAGCGTCCAGCACCGTCAGACAGACAGAGCACCCCCCCCCCCAAAAAAAAATCACAAATGAACATATTCATTTGCAATTTTCTTCAAACTTCAACATTGAACTCTTCACTTTCACTTCCACGAAACAGAATTTGAACTTACAGCCTCACTCATATTAAAACTATGCACTCTTTTCCAGCATTAGCGCTAAACCGGAAGTGACACCGCAACTTTCACTTCGTTGTAAAAATGTAAAAACCTCTTTGATTTCAGTGTCGGGCATAAAGCCCAAGCTTGCATACTCATTTTGTATTTTGTATATTAGGGGTATTCTATAAATAAATAAATAAAATAAATAAATGGTTATTCTCACCCATTAAGTGCGAAGAGAAACACCAGGGCTGGGGCCACTTCCGCCTTGCTCACTTGTGGGCAACCGGCAAAGTTGGACAGAGCTCCGATCCCCTCAAGGACTTTCGGATATCTTAACTGTCAAGTCCGCACGTAAAACACTGGATGGATGTAGATAGAACCAGCTCAGAGGGAAGAGCATTCCATGGAGCAACAACTTGCACAGCAAAAAAGGAAGAGCGAGCAACCAACCATGTCAAACGCTTCACAAGTTTAAGTGAATGGCCGCAAGTTTGATGCAGCATCGATAACTCCCCCCCCCCAACCCCCTAATATTCTTAAAGGTCAACACCAAATCGGCCTTTAGTCGTCTCAGCTCGAGAGTATCCAGTTTCAGTAGCTCCAAATGAGCCAGGTACATCATGTTTTTGAGACACATCAGCGATAGCGTAAAGTGGCGCTGAATTGACTCAATGTGGTCAAGAAGGCACGAAGGCCGTACCGAGCTGGCATACTCCAGTATTGGTCTCACGTAAACTTGAAACCAATATCACCAGAAACAACTACACGCTTTATGACATGGAGTCTGCCGAGTGCTGAGTTTACGATATATTCAAAATATGTGGATTGTTTTAAGGGTCGAGCTGAGAATAATTCCCAAGCTCTTAACCTCAGAGACTGCAGGCAAGTTAAGACAATCAATAAAGTATGTATGTTTAGGTTTGGCGCATCCAATGTGGAAATTAAGGCATTTAGTAAATGAAATCGGCAGCTGCCATTCAATTGACCAGTCGAGAATTCTGTTTATCTCTCTCTGAAGGGTGTCCGTGCTGGCAGAATTTAATAAAGGAGCATGACAAAGAAGGTCATCAGCAACTTTACTCTGCTCACAAGTCTCAGATACACAAAACAGGGTGAATTCAATTCACCCGAAATCAAACGTCCATCGATAATGCAACCGAGCCGCTGCTGCCAGCTCAACAATTTTCGAACCAGGCCCGTTAGTTCGCGGGACCGAGTTCCCCCTCGCTGTCGCACATAACACACCGCCACCATGCTGCCAGACAAGATGCACACAGACACATCCTTCAGGTCCTCCCGAAAAACCTTAACTGCCTTAACCATCGCCAAGAGCTCCCTGGTATTGATGTGCAACATTGCTTCGTCATGTAACCAGCGGCCTTGCGCATTACCACCAGCCAGCGTCGCACCCCAGCCGACATCCAAAGCATACGTTGACAGCACCACGGTCGGCTCCAGAACACACCATGGTCGAATGACCTTCAGGCCCTCTAGCAAAAGACACCACCAATCCAAATCGAACCACGAGCCTGGTGACAACACCCCATCCCATCCAGGCAACCACCACGAGCCAACATGTGTAAATCGTCTGGCCAAAAATGGGCATGCAGCCCGACATCCATCACAACACAGACGACGGTTTAGATTAAGCCTAACAGGCACTCCAGTTCGCCAACAGACACCCTGTGTTTTCTGTGCAGCTTCCGTATCTCCTGTAGCAACCCTAGCTGCTTCCTGTTAGGTAACACCAACCTCTCTTCAGCTAAATCTACCTGAATCCCAAGATACAGCAGTTCTTGCATGGGTTTCAAGACACTTTTGTCAAAATTCGATAAAAATCCCAGCCTTCATAGCAGCCCTACTGTCTGGCGGACGTCGGTCTCTACTTTCTCCACAGAAGGCCCCAAGAGGCCAAAATCGTCTAAGTGCAGAAAGACTAGCGTACAGCGAGGCCACGCCAAACCACAACAGCACGCCGCCATTTTTAATTTTGGCCAACGGACAACGGGCTACATCATGACCGCCCAAATCACGCACAATTCTCCACGTAGGGTCCACAGCTCTCGTAGCATTTCCCACGATGGCACCTCTGCCTGGGCAAGCAATGCACACGAGTCCGAATCCACCTTTGCCATTATTTCACACCACGTGTCCAGGAAAATTACAAACCGCCCGCTCCTACAAGCCGGGCCGCCATTACATCTGACTGGCGTTCACCTCGCGGAAACTGCACCCGTTCTGACAGCACGCTTGGTACCTCACAATTGCAACTATTGCGGCTCACAACAGCATGCTTGGTGCCTCGCAATAACAATTATTATGGCTCACAACAGCACACTTGGTCCCATTAAACGAAAATTGTAGGAACTACAATTCCTACAATTTTTGTTTAATGGCACCAAGTGTGCTGTTGTGAGCCGCTTTGTTATTGCGAGGCATCAAGCGTGCCTCACAATTATCCCAATTGTAGCCTCCACTCCTTCCAGCGTCCATAATTAAACATTAAAATACCAGGATGAGGCCTGGTTGATTTTTGTTTTTATTACCCAACCGAAAATATACATTACCTGTCTTTTATTAGCAGTTCCCTCCTAATGGAGCTCGAAACCCTAGCGAAGAAGTTGGCTTCCCTGCCAGGCTCGTAGCTTTGCGGGTGCAGGCCTCCTATACAAACGACCGGAGTGAACCGTAATTCAAAGTTCTTCCTCTAAGTACGAACCTTGGAACCGAGAGGGGAAGCCGGGCAGGTAGAGGTAATGTATATTTTCGGTTAGGCAATAAAAACAAAAATTAACCAGGCCTCGCCCTGGTATTTTAATTTTTTTAATGCCGACGAAATATACATTACCTGTCTTTTATGAGCAGACCTCGTCAACCATGGCAGTGGGCCAAGGTGAACGATCACCGATGCTATGAGCCGTAGCCCCGGAGTTAAAAACCCTGTGAACTGAGTGCCATCAGCAGTGTCGATGCAAAGAATTGGAGAATCGAGGTGACCTTGTATCGGAGAAAAAAGTGAAGACAGGCTTCATGTACGGCCAGAAGGGACGGTAATCGGGAACCGATGATTAGGTAGTACAGAATCTACAGGCGGATCGGCCTTGGAAGGATCAGGGGACCGGGACCAGAGGACTTTTAAGAGGATATGACATGCTGCGGAATGAATTGAAGGCATAAGGGGAATGGTGCACAAGACAGCTCGCCTTAGCACAAAGTCGTAATCGTAGAAAAATGTTTTAAAAACTGAATGGATAGCAATCGTGTTCTGGGCCAGAGAAATGAAAGAGATAAAAAAAAAAACTGATTCATTACCTTAAAACGAATGTAATTAGTTGAATCCCGGGCGGAGTCCGAGGGGTAGGTACTGGAGAACAACGTAACTGGAAGGACCGGGTCCAGATCAAGATGATTAGTAGAGGATCGATGACCAGGAATGATGGAATAGGGTAAGAGTAAGCAGGAGAAGCATAAACTATGACGCTGGTGTGAAAAGGTAAGGTAAGAGTTCGTGGTGTCTGAAGAATGTCCTTGAATCAGAGTGGAATGTTTTACACACTTTCCCCGTTTTCTTTTCTTTTCTTGAAGGTTGCAGGTCAAAAAGAGGGCAGAAGAGGAACCGGGACTGCAGTTGGTTAGCCAAAGTGAAGAAGGATCGGACAGCATATAACTGGAAGTGCACAAGTATTCTATAGCTCAAGAATGGTTGGAGACACAAGAGAGCGCTAGACACAAGAGAGCGCTTTGTATGACGGTTTGTAAAGAAATTATACGGCGAGCCAGGAAAGATGGATGTTCAGAGTTGCCGAAAAGGGGTGTGGTAACGAAGTGGGATGACAGTTTCTCACGAAGCATTTTCTCCAAGTTTCTTCCCCCAACCTTTTTTTTTGAGAAGAAGGGATTGAATGAAAAATTAAATTTAGTCAGGAAGTGCTCGAAACCCGAGGGTTACGCTCTAGCTCGTTGACGGTATGCAGTGCATGGCAGCTGTCAGGTTGAAACATCGGAGTGGTGAGTGATCCCCGGAAAAAACTGGAAGGAAGGTGGCGGCATCGTCAAACTGCTACACACTACAGGCACTGAGGTCGTGGAAGGTGTTCGAAGAAGATGCAGCACGAGTCTATAATATGCGATGCGGTCGTCGGGGATCGGGAACCGGATGCAACATTGGCCTGGTCGGAAGCGACCTGGGACAATGAACAGATGTAGGATGCGAAAGAGAGGACGTAGCACCCTTCGGAAGGGGGAACTCTTGAGACCCCGACGTAAGTGATGAGGATTGAGTGGAATGTCCAGTGGGAACGGAGAAATCTTGACTAGCCGCGGTTTAACGGGGGCCGATCTGTGAGATGCTTGGGAACCGGAAGATGAAGTCCCATAAGGGGTTCACCGAGTGGGCGACTTCGAGCAATGCCAAGCCCGCCAGGAAGGAGTCGGACGCAGTGGGGATAACAAACGAACCCTGGCTAGGAGGAGATCATTGGTTGTTGTTAGAGCCGTAAGTCTGGATTGTAGTCGTCCTGTCTCGGCTGCAAAGGTAGCATTGGATTCCTGGAGGAATCGAATGGTAGCCTCCTATTCGAGGTGTTTGTTGCGAAGCTCCGCAGAAGAGGCATGATGATTCTGAAGTTCCATCGTGAATGTCCTGGCTGTGGTGAGCAGAAAGGAAATGTTCACATTTAAATTTTCCATGTCTCGATGCGCCAAGTTGAGACCAAGCACAATGGCCGCGCGAAGAATATGAGCCGGAATGGAGGACCGGAAGGACGGAAGGGAATCGGCAGAACCCGTTGCATTGTGTGAAGAAATTGAATCGGGCTTGATAGAGGGAGCCGTTGGGGACAGCGGAACCGTCGGAGCTGGTGTTGTTGTCTGGAGCGGATCGAATGGGCTTGATGCGGCGGGAGGAACCGCAGGGAGAGATGGTACTGTGGTGACCGGAGAAACCGATGAAGGGGTGTTGGAGATCAACACTGTGGGTGAAGAGAGAGGCTTCTTCGTAGGACGGCATGTCGGTCCCCTGTTCTTAACAGAGATGTCTGAAGTCATTTTGAGTTTATGCTGTGAGGTGGATGGCACCGATTGGCTTGGCACCGTGGTTGTTTTAGACATAGGCGGAACTGAAGAGACCGGAGGGGAACGGCGAGGTAACACAGGCTTTTCTGACTTGGTTTTCTCCAGAGGAACAGAACCCGAACCCAGAGTGGGAAGAGGACGATTGCTCACTTTGTTGGGCCAACAGCTGACCCCGTCGACGAATCGTCCTTTGCCAAGATCGTTGCTGTCGACGAAAAATTTCACACCACTTGTCTTCTTTTATGGTGACATATGTACTGCATTTAACATCATACCAGTCACACATCCGGTGATAATGGCAGCAGGGATGTAGATCAAAGTGTTCCTTATCTCTGACAAATCCCAGACAACCACACCAAACCAGGTCAGGATAGGAAATAGTTGTGGAAGGATCAGTATTAGCGGGAGTATCACTAACAGGGAAAACTGGATGTGAATTCTTATTTGACTCTGGAGTGGCACTCATCATCAAGTTCGAAGACAGGATCGTGTGAAGGTGAAACGAAGGTGAACACGCGACGATAGAATTTCCCGCCAAGCGCAACAGAAACAACGGAGAAACTGGAAGGCAGTGGCGCAATCGAAGGGAAACACGGGATCGAATTGTCAAGGAGCCATCCAACGGAGAAAGAAAGAAGTGGGTGGAATCATAAGAATGGTTTTTGATGTAAGGCTGAGGCGCGGAATGACCGGAATCCAGGGAGTAGGATGCCTTGGTGGGACAACCTGGAGACGGAATCAGGAAGGTCCCAAGAAAGTGGTATGACAAAGAGGTGCAGGGGACAAGGATATCGAGAGCCTTTCCCTTTCTCCTCTCCCCTTTTCGCGACTGCTAACTGTTGCTGTGATTTGTGGAGAGGGATACTCGACGGGAGGATCTGTGGGAGAAAGGACAGGGGACATGGATTGGAAGCAACTGGTCGTGATCTGACCATAGACCAAAGGCCGCATGGTTTTTTTTTTTTTTTTTGCAACCTAGTGAAATGTAACAAAGGCTTGTGTGCAAATAAATACTATGTAGAGACCATTGAATGTAGTATCAGGGGTGTATACCATAGTCCAGGAGCCGTGACGAGCTCAGTACGAGTCTGCGGAACCGATGATGCAGATGTTGGTAACATTCGTTATTGTTACAAGTATGACTATGTTTTTCCTGTTCCATTTTTTTTTTTGTGTGGTAGGAATACATTTTATTGTAAGATATACCACAAGAAACCGCGACTTGCGGTAACAATATTGAACACAATGAGGAGTGGAATCGGGGTAGTTTGAAGAAATTGCAGGATCCATGCATCAAAGACAATGGTTCGAGGAGGTACTAGGAAGTGGCGTGATGGATGAGTAATGATGGCAATGCAGGACACGATCCGCCGCAGGGAAGGGGATCAAACAGTAGTGTTCACCTTTCTCGCTTGTGAAGAGCAACAGAGATCTGTGGTTGAAGGGAGCCGAGAGATGCCGGGAACCATGATGGTGAGTCCAATAATAGTGGCAGGGGATCTTGGAATCAAGGAAGGAAATCTGGGGAGATGATACTTGGAGTGATGGGGTGACTGCTTGAGTCCTGTGATTGTGGAGAAGTCGAATGGGTTTGATTGCTGTCGAGGCATAGATGACAAGGAGATGAGGAATCAGGGGACAACGAGTTCCTCGAAGAGTTCGGTGGATCGATGCCTGACGAGGAGAGCACGGGATCTGGGAAGCAGCAACCAATTGGTGTGGCCAACAGATCACAGGGTAAGGGTGAGGCCGAAGACGAAGAAGTGGCTGTGGATTGGGTGCAGGTGATGACCGGAAACGAAGAAAAGGAACAGGCAGTTGTATAGCATCCGAGTGAGGGCGAAGCACCAGTCTGGAAGTGGAAGAGCTTGAAGGGACCGGGGACAAACATGGGCGATCACGAAGCAATGGAAGACTCGAATGGATTCGAGGCTGAAGAAAAATCTTAGTTTCATGGAAATGATGAAGGAGGTCAGGAATCACACTTAGGTTGTCGTGTCGATGCCGGTGAACAGAGGCGGCTCGAAGCGGCTTGGAGAGAGCTGACTGCCAAAACGACGGGGAGTCGCCGACTGGAAAATCATAGAAGGCTGAGTGGCCCCCGAGTCCACGTCGTTAAGGAATAGTCGGTAGGTGTATGTTGTCGGTAGGTTGACGTAGGTGAAGCGGAGGCCGATTCCGTAGGCGGACCACAAGTAGAAGTGGGGCTTGGTGGATTTATGGAGCCAAGAGAGGGTGCTCGGTTAAATGCCAAAAGAGGAGACTAGGACTCAAGAGGGTACCGGATTGAAGTGAGGAGGCTCTATAAAGGACCAGCAAACAGGTATCGATGTCCCAGAGGACAGCAGAAGAAGAAAAGGACGGGAGATCTGGAATGGAACCACGCGCAGTGGTACCCTAGAAAGAAATATCAATTACGGCCCGCTCCAATCGTTTATATAGGAGGCCTGCACACGCACATGTGCAATATGGTGCTATGAGCCCGCCAAGGAAGCCAAATTTCTTCGCTAGGGATTCGAGCTCCATTAGGAAGGAACTGCTAATAAAAGACAGGTAATCTATATGTTCGACAGCATTAACAAAAATTATCCAACACCAATCTGCTTTAGCTCCAACACATACGACCATACCGTGCCAGCGGTAAGAAAAAGAGTGGTGAGGCAGAGTGTACGGGGAATGACGAGGTAGGGGGCATGACATAGCACATTCGCATATATTACCATTTTTGAATGGTAATAGGACCATGAAGAAGTGCTGTAGGTAGGGAAGGGATCCCAACTTGTAACACAGAGAGGAGTAAGCCACGAAGGAGAAAAGATGGTATCGTACCAGCGCAGAAGCAGTTTTGGTGATACCAAGGCGGCACGGTCCAACAGCCTGGGACATTCATAAGCATAACAGGTCAAAACAGCATCCCTTTCGTCGAAAGGGAACGGTCCAGCAAAGGAAGGGAAGTTGGCGCTAAAAACTCTCGGTAGATGTCGCCAACGTTTTCTCGAAAAGTACGGTGAAGCACAAAGAAAAACGGCTTTCAGTTGATGAGGAAGCCGCTTGAAAGAAAGAGCGCCGGCGACAACAACCCCGTCAGAGGTAGCAGGCAAGGTGCCAGTCGATTGAAGGTCCACAGACGGGCAGGACAAGTCATGGTCGTTTTCAAAACGATAGCCGAAGAAAACTCTTTCGGCGTTCGCGACAGGACGGTCTTAGCCAACGTAGAAACTTTTACGGGATAAATCGATACGAGTTGTACACAAAGTGACAGCTAGACAAAGAAAAATGGTGGCCCTATCGGGTCTTGTCAGTTTCATAGGAAGGGTGCGTGCATGCGCACTGGGTCTAGGCAGCTGGTCAGAGCTAAACAACTTAAGTTCTCCTCTAGGAAAGAGAATGCTAAATTTACAGGTAATGGATACTTTCTACGGCAATTAAAAAATTTGTTTTCTTATGTGGAGAGGACTCACGTTTTTATTTTTTTTGAGAAGAGAGGGTTCGAGATGTTTTGAAGCCTTGTGTGATGGGAGGGAGAAGGGTGGGGGGGGGGTGGAAGAGAACAAAAGAAATCAAAAGGTAACTTTTTTTTATTACTCCATATCACAGAAAGCTATACATAGATAAGGCTTGGTAACCGTCAAAATCATGGCCGTAATTGAATAATTACGGCATCTGTTTAAAGAAATCATGGTAGACCTACCTTTCAGTTCTCTTTCTCGGGCTTCAATCTCTTCCAAGTAACTTTCAGCGCTAGGAAGAACTACTTCTTCGGGGTTTTGAAGTGATTCCACAAATTTAATGTAGTCTGGATCTATGCCATGGGTAAGGAATTTCAGTGACAGAACAATAGCAACACCAAACGCATGTGTGACTTGTTTACTCACCTTGTTCTAATGTACCACATTTGGCATCTTTCTTTTTTACTTTCTTCTTTGGAATTTTCTGAAATGTTGCAAACTCTACTACAGCAGGATATTCATTACCTGAAATTCGAAAATTTAATTGACAAAAGCAAAAAAAAAGAGAGAATTGCTACAGCGGCAGCTAAATCCTGTTTCTATTGCTTTAAACGAAAACATATAGAATACCAGGCCACCTGGTTGATTTTTGTTTCTACTGCCTATACGAAAACATAAATTACCTGCCTTCTATGCATTTCTCTCCTTTGGAATGCTCAAAACCCTAGTATAACTTGTTGGCTTCCCTGCCTAGCTCGTAGCTCTCCTTCTGCGCATGCACAGGCGCAGGCCTCCTTATAAAAGCGTACGAGCCGGACCATGATTCATCTTTCTTCCTCAAAGTTGAGACCATGGTAACTTACAAGGGAGGCCGGGAGGGTAAAGGTAATGTATAGGCAATAGAAACAAAAATCAACCAGGTGGCCGTGGTATTTTGATGTTTCTAAAGCCGACGAAAATATACATTACCTGCCTTTTACGCATTCAGTAGACCTCGTCACGCATGGCGGTGGGACCATGGTAACAAATACCCGCGCTACGAGCTGGCTGCCCCAGAATCGGCAGACCCTGTGAACCATAAGTCATCTATTAGTCTAGTGCTACACGAGGTGCTCCTGAAATCATCCGGTTCGCGGGCTGAAGGTACGGGCGTTGTGGGCGCATGTGAGAGGACCGCGCGGGCACATGATGGTAGCAGTTGAGGTGATGCACTGGAGAATCAGGAGACGGGCCTAGGTGAAGCTTTAGTAATGATCCTGGAGGGTGCCTATTGCCGCCAGCAAGGCTGTTAGCATGTTGTTGGGGGCCCGTGCCGTTAGTAGCCGACTACAGAGCCCGAGACCTGGCGATGAAGGAGTCGAAATCTTCTCAGATGTTATGAGGTAGGCGCTGAACAGTCCGGGTGGTGGTCATTCGTTGACGGACGTGTGTTGTGAGCGTTCTGCTGCTGTCTTCGATCTTCAATAGATGCAGAAAACGAATGGATGCTTTACGTGTTCTGGGCAAAGGTAAAATAGCTAAGGAATAGGATGGCTGACATTACCTTGACTGAAGAAGGAAGCGCTGGTGATGTCCATGATATGACGTCTTCAAAGATCGTGGAATGGGGGAACATTTGAAAATTGACCGATAACGGGAGGACAGCGCAGGTGAATCCAGTCGTCTGTAGGACTAGTCGTGTGCGCCTAGGCGCAGAACGTCCCGGTTGTATGAGTGTCACAATTGACGGCGGATCGGTAGGTGAAATGTTATGTGGATGGTTGGCACAGACAAGATGATGCCGTCGCGGTTAGTCAGGTGAGAACGATCGCTCAATCAAGAATGAACAAGGGTGACTTGTAGAGAACAAAGTAGTAATGGCTGAGTATACATTGTGTCGGGGACTAGATAGCTGGAGGTCCTGAGGAGCTGGGACCGCAGTGTCACTAGTTTTTCTTTAACTTTTGAAGCTGTAGACAGTGCCGGGTAGTCTCAAGTTTGGGCGAAAAAATCTTGAGCGCTGGATGGTGTAAAGTAACAGACAATATATTCAAGGTGGAATCCTGACGATGTTTGAAAATAAGATTGGAGGTCGTTGAGAAAAACACAGAATGGCTAATAGCAGTGTGGACTGTGGGGCCAGCTCCTCAATCTGAAGAAAGTGTGTATTGGAAGCAGGAGAAAATAGAACTGATTATGGAAGAACCGGAATCCTAGGACGACCCCTTTGGACAATTGGCAACACGTAGCGCAGGGCAATTGTCTGGTCGACAAGTCAGAACCCCTGAAAAGACCGGAACAAAATTGGTCACATCATTAAACTGTCACACGTTGTATGAGCTGAGGCCGTTGAAATCAGGCAAAGAGGATGCTGCCAACCAAGAATGGATTATGTGATTGACATTCGCATGAAACACACACTGGTTATTGTACCAGTCACAGGAACGATGGTATTGACAAACGAAATGCGGATCAAAGTGAGATCGCGGCACTAAAAACCTGGGGCAGCGGCAACGTTCAGGGCTCTCTGTATGGGTGGTGTCTTGTCCAATGCGGGGCCTGGTCCATCTGCTGTGGGGACTGGTTCATCTTGGTCCTCTAAATTGTTTGATGGGTCGGGAGAGCCATTGGGATTCACAGGATCCATGATGGAAAACAAAAGTCGTTGAAAACAAGAAGCGTTGCGAGCGACGATGTAATCGTTGACAAACAATAGCGACTAATGAAGCAGGAGGTTAATTTTTGTGCCAATTCCATGACGTGAGGGAAATCTCGGGAGAAGGCGGAGCCATCTGTCGACGAAAGCCACGATGACGGGAAGAAGGCGACTGTTAGTGTTGAGGGAGAAGTCAAGAAGACGCCAGATAGGCCTTCCAGGAAGGTAATGGGACCATGGATGTTTGTAGTGGGTGATTATGCCTGTTGTTCTTAAGAGTGCATGGGATGTCTGGCTCATAGTTGTGGCTGTATGTCAGGTCGGGTCCTCCCCCGTCTTTTGAGAAGGATGATTACTGGTGCTCGGCTACAACAGGCGTGATAGTAGGTAAAACAGGCACCGAATGCAAAATTTCCTTTAAGAAAGAGATGGGCCCCTGTCCAATGGTCCGTTGGCCTACTGGATTCCTGGGCCATAAGCGTCCCAATGTACTGCAGATCGAGAATTATTGTTTTTATTATCAGACAGGTCAGTCCTGTTGGTTGTTAAATTTTTTTTTTTTTGATGCTATGGCAAGAAGAAAACACTAATACATTAAACGAGAATGGAAAGAGTGATTTACAAAGAATGAGCGCAGCAACAAGAAAAACGGCGAACAAGGCCTAGGTTGGGACTGTGATGGTCGCAGATAGTCCTAGGTGGGCACAGGGGCCAAAGGAGGCGGTGTCAACAATTTGGTGCAGGAAGCAATAGGTGGGTTCGTGGACACGTAGGCCCGTTGAGATGATGATGGCCGCATATCACTGTCCTGAGGTCTGATGGTAGTCGCCTGAGCCGAGGGTGGAAGCGTAGTGATTCCTGTATAAATCTTCTAAAGATTGTCGCTGGCAATTGTGGGCGCAAATTGAGGAAATCCGGGGAACCTGGAGGATGAGGACAGCTCGAGAAGGTTGACTGCAGTGCCCAGGTGGGCCTGATGGAACAAGATAAAGTTCTTGACAGAATAGGCACGGCGATGGAGGCTTAGGAGAACGTGGGTGATTGACGTGAACGATCGGCTGGTCCGCCGTAGGCACGGGGACCGAATTAGTTGGGAAACAACATCCGACAGGCGCACTTTCTGGATCGCACGTAATTGTGACTGTTCTTGTGCCCGAAATGTGGGAAGGAGACTGGCAAGGTTGTTGAGGCCGAGTCTGTTAGAGGTGGAGATGGTCTACTGGAAGATGATAGGCCCGCAGAAGGAGACTGTGGAGCATGGGCCACTGCCGAATGACCCAGGCGGGGTCCATGAATACTGCTACGTTGGTGCATTATGAATGGGCACAGAGGTCGTGACGAGTGGACGGGCGTTCCAAGAAAATGTCAGGAGAGGCTATCGGATGGAAATTGTAACGGCGGATGCTACGACGGCTGAGGTGCTTGTAACATCCCCGACATCTGGTTGACTTTGGTCTTGGTTAAAATAATACTTTCACGTGATTTGTTTGTTTATCAAAGCACAGTTTGGATACGGGCCCGATGTAGGGAACGGAGCGACAATGTCCTAACAATAATGTAGGTTTAACGAGTACTATTTACACTAGGTACGCGCTGCCACCATGGTGGAGTGACGTTAACTGTAATAAACTGGAGTTATCTAGCAAGTAATGGTTTACATTAAATCTAACTCTGCAATCAACACGAGGGGGAAAACAAACTGACGTTTAAAACTCTTGGTTTTTATTTTAGACAGTTAAAACAACAACGTCGCAAGTTACAATTCACGAGTTTGCACAAAAAGCTTTTAGTTTAAAGCAACAAGAATATAAAAAAATATAAAATTCACTACCGAATTACGGTTTCAGGATAAATCAACTTCACATCTAGGAAGTTAGCTTCAGGTCTATTTCAACCTCCCAATTACAACAGCAAGTTATGAATCGGGTTTACGGTTTAGTGGTAAGAAGTGCACCTTCAAATCATGCTAAACTTCTTATTAAATCTGCCTAGTTATGCCTCGACAAACACTAGCAATTTGACGACTAGTAGAAGACTTTTACTTAGATTAAGTTTTTAAAATAAGTAAGATAACATGGTTTTAGGAAGGGAACCACCTTGACGTTATGGTTAACTTAGACTAGAAACTGCCGATAGTAAAAGTTAGATCCATAATTTCTCGAAGCTTTAAAATTAAACTAATAAATTAGGTTAGGAGGCCTAAAGTATAACTTTTGATTTTAAACTACGTACATACGAACCACAACCATTTGCACGGCATGGCAACAATCGGACGGCATCGTCAGTAGCGGTAAGTTGCGATATTACGTCATATACATACATTCTAACCTAACCTAACCTAAACTAACCTAACTAACCTAACCTCCATATACACACATTCATACCCCACGTGATCAAAGTGGTGGTATATGGCGCACTTTCGGTCACGTGATGAGGCGTCACCGGTTTTTATCAATCTGGAGAAGAGTGAAAAAGTGCATTATGCTACCTTTTTTCCGGTTTTCGTCAATCTGGAGGAGGGTCAAAAAGTGCCTTTTGCTACCATTTTTCGTTTTTAGGTCATACACACACACATATATCCCCACTTCCGGTCACGTGATAAAAGTGGGGGGTGCACTTCCGATAATCTGTTGAAAAGTGGGGTGTCACTTCCATTTTTTCGTCAATCTGGAGGATGGTGGAAAAGTGCTTTTTACCATCTGTTTTCCAGCTTTCATCGATCTGAAAAAGGGTGGGAAAGTACTTTTTGCTTCCTCCTATGATGTCACTTCCGGTTATGTGACAAAAGTGGGGGTAATGATGCACTTCAGATCACATAATGAAAAGTGGGGATGTCACTTCCGGTTTTTTGTCAATCTGGAGGAAGGTGGCTTTTGTTACCTTTTTTTCGTTTTTTGTTAATCTGGAGGGGATATCTTTTTCTACCTTTTTTAGGTCACAAACATACATATCCCCAGTCACGAGATCAAAATGGGGGTGTCACTTCCGGTGGGTAATGAAAAGTGGGGGGTATCATTTCCAGTTTTTTATCGATCAGAAAGATGGTAGGAAAGTGCCATTTGCTACCCTTTTTTCGTTTTCATCGATCTGGAGGATGGTGGGAATGTGCCTCTCGGTAATTTTCTTCATTTTCATCGATCTGGAGGATAGTGGGAAAGTGTCTTTCAGTACCTTTTTTCATTATTAAAAATAAATAACAAAAAAAGAAAAGCATGGATTCCAGTTCAATAATTTTAACTGGAATAGGTGGCGAACTGAGCTGCAATTTAAAAACGCCCATATACCTAGACCCTAAAAAAAAGAGTATGAAATGGCGCTCGTCTCCTTGGATACGTACTACAGTATTTTCAACGTGCACGCTGACAATAACGAATTTTTGTACACCATCGACGGTGGAGCGAATTGGATCGAGGTGCGAGTCGTTCCCGGCGCTTACAAAATTTCGGACTTGAATAATTTTATACAGCCAACTTTGGAAGGAAGTGGTCACGAAAAAAATGCCATCGTTTTAGAACCAAATCACAATACTTTAAAAACAAATTTGGTTGTAAATAATCCGCTCTACGGCGTTTCGTTTCTGGGAGATAATAATTTAGGACTGTTCTAGGGTTCCTTCAGGGAACTTATACTAAAACTCAGCAAGGTCAAAAATCCGTGGATATAATGGGGCTCAATACAATTTTCGTTCATACCAACATAATCGGGTCTTCCTACGTGAATGACGACACTCAACCTTGCATATACGCTTTTTATCCGGGAGTGCCACCGGGTTATAAGATGATAATTTCCCCTCAAAATTTAATTTACCTTCCCGTAACTACCGACAAGATTCGTAATATTCGTATTTGGTTAACTTCTCAAGATAATGAAATGATAAATTTAAACGGGGAAACCCTTACCGTCAGACTTCATCTGAGGTCTAAAAAATAATTTTGTACATATTAAAAAAAAGAATGTTAGTATTCGAAAGAAAAAAAAGAATAATTGGAAAAGGATTCGTCGTAGATAATAATCAATTAAGGGCAAAAAAACGCAGCATTCATCAAATTTATAACGAGAGCGAGAAGATGAGTTTAACGGAACATTACCTCGATATAAACGAATCTTTGCAACAAGATTCTTCAGTGGAGAGCTACGCATTTCACGAATATAATCCCATAGTAGGACCAATCTAAACAATGTCAATTCGGAAATTAGAATCGTAATCGAAAACCAGGATTTGTTCTTACACGTCTCGAATAGTTATCTTCTGATTAAAGGCAGGTTACTGAACGCCGACGGTTCTAGTTTTGCCGATGCGGACGTAGTGTCTCTAATCAATAATGGTTCCATGTATCTGTTTTCCAGTATTAAATATCACTTGTGGTGATAGTGGAAGCTAGTGGATGAGTTAAATTACCCCGGTTATGGGACTCTCATGAAAGGTCTCCTTACATACGGTTCGACCGATCAAGTGTCGTTGCTGGGGAACTGCTGGGCATTAGATGCGGCAGAATCTTCCGCGGCCAATTTGAACGATAACATCGGATTCAAATTACGGCATTCCATCATCGTGAAGGAGACGACTCCTAAAAGAAGCTTCTCGTTCGCCATTCCTTTAAAACACTGCATGGGATTTTTCGAAAATTATGACAAGGTGCTGTACGGTGCCAAGCATGTCCTAACGTTGTCTAGGGCGAGCAATGACGACGCTGTGTTCAGGGCAGCTGCAACAGCCGTTGGGAAAGTCGAATTGAGTAGCGTTTCGTGGCACGTACCGCACGTAAGCACATCCGACGAGCAAAAACTCAGGCTTTTTAGCTACATAGAAGGTGGGATGAACGTGGACTTGGGTTTTAGGCACTGGCATTACGATAGTTGCGAACTTCCTCACAGCACTAGTTTCACATGGCGCGTGCTTACTACTTCGGCCGTCGAAAAACCGAGGTGGGTCATTCTAGCTCTTCAGACGGATAGAAAAGATGCGCAAACGAAAAATCCAGCCGTATTCGATCACTGCAGTCTTCAAGATGCTCACGTAACTTTAAATTCTGAACGTTACCCGTTCTTGGACTTGAACGTAAATTATGCTACTGGAGAATACTCGCTCCTGTATAGAATGGCTAGTTTAGACGTGCTTTGTACGATGTCGGGGACTTGTGTATCGATTCGGTGCAGTTCAAAAAGACGTATCCTCTAGTAGTTTTGGACTATTCCAAGCAGTCTGAGAGACTTCAGTCCGGCATAGTAGACGTACAAGTAAAGTTGAAATTTAACGCCGCCGTTCCAGCTAACACGACGTGCCACGCGCTGTTGATCGGAGATAGAAAAATGAGTTTGAAATTGGATGAAAGCAAAGTCGAAGTGATTTATTAAAAAACAGAGATGGGAAAGCAAAAAATGAAAAGAAGCAAGATTGTAAAACGTAAAAAAATCAGAAAAAAAAGAGGAGGGTTTTTACCGTTGTTAGCGTTACTCGGTCCACTCATAGCCGGAGTAGGAGGTCTAGCTGGTGGTGCTGCGGGCATTACTATGGCTGTTAAGAAAGCTCAGAACGATGCTAAGGTGTTGGAAGAGATGGTGAGACATAATAAGAAAATGGAAAGTTCAGGTTTGAAGAAGAAAAAAAAGCGAAGCGTGGCAGAGGGCTCTTTCTAAGACCAGTGAAGGTCTGATCGATTTTACTAAACCGTTAACGAATCTCGATTTAAATACATTGGTCAAAGTTTTGAAAATTCCTAAATACAGAGGTACTTTCAGCAAGGATCGTCTGCCGCTAAAACCTAAACCTTGTGGCGAATGCGGTATCGTTAATCTCGAAGATTTTCACGATGGAGACGGGAATCATTGGGTGGCTTACTCGACGATTACAGACACACCCTGCTATTTCGACAGTTTCGGTAATTTGGAACCTCCCACATTGATCTCAGACTACTTGGGTCCCGTTAAATACAATCACGACAGAGTGCAGAATTTTAATCAAATATGGTGCGGACATTTCTGTTTGTATTTTTTAAGAGCATTGGGTAAGAGCGGCGTTTACGAGATGGTTTTGGATGAGATGGTTCTTTAAATTATTTGCTATTGGGAATGTATATACAAATCTAATTTAACGGGAACTTACGTGGACTTTTTAAACTAAAATTATCAATCCTGTTTTATGACAAATTTCACTGTTCTGTTATGCAATCTTATCGCCTGTTTACGAATTTCCCAGATAGGTATAAATCTACTTGAACATCTGTAATTTGTGGAAAGTCAACCTCGGACATTATATAAATATATGAAAATTCATTAACCAACATTGATCCACCTGTAGAATAATCTGGATCCGTTTCGCAGTGTTTAAAAGAGTCACCCGTTCTCGTTCTGCGTCGTGGCCAAAGTTGAAAATATTGGTTATTGACATCTTCATCATATTTATAGTTTTTCAGATTTATAGCATTTCCACTTCTTATACATCGTAAGGTCAAACTTTTATGAAGAGTTGTAATTGTCCACTCGGGGGTAGATATCACCACATCCTACAAATAACAGCGTTTCGTTATTTGTATGTGTTGACGAGGATAGTTATTGGTGCACGTGAAAAAATCACCTTTATGGATAGGCCCACTCGCCCGAAAACTGATTAATATTGGACAAATACTTTGGACATATTCCATAGTGGTCGCGTGATGATATGAGTATGGTGACGCCAAGTTTGTAATGAGTTTATTATTCGCTGAGAATTCTCCCCTCTCTAAATATAAGACGTTTTGGAAAGTCGTCGATAGATCAGTTTTAAGGTTTTCCACTTTCGTTTCTAAATCGGTTAGCTGAGAATAAGTTGCAGCATCTTCTGCATCTATGCCCGGAGCAAATTTAGTTAAACGTTTATTTCCCGCATCGAATTCCCGATCAGAGTTAAAATTATGTTGACGATCAGTTTTAGATGCTACCTGTTGGTCGATTTTTTGCGTCACGTACTCCTTCAAATTATCTATCGAAGAAGATAGGTTGGTTCCTAATTCGCGTAGTTGAGAATAAGTAACAGCGTCTTCGATGTCTATGCCCGGAGCGAGTTTAATTAAAAGATTGTTTCGCATGTTATAATCTGGAACAACTTTTGCATCGATATATTCTTTTGTAGCAACTTACCTAGACTGGGAGGGTGATGCAACGTCTTTAATTCGCTTATTTTCAGCGTTAAAATGTCCATCCGGATCCTTCTTCAAGCCTACGTTGGATTTAAGTTTTTTACGTCGGTTTCTAATTCAGTAAACTGGGAATAAATTACGACGTCTTCGGGTTCTGTAGCAGCTCCGACTTTAGTCAGACGCTTATTCCGCATGTCGTAATCATGATTTGGGTCTAATATAAATCCTACTCCCTTCAAATCATCTATCGAAGAAGATAGGTTGGTTCCTAACTCACTTAATTGAGAATAGGTAACAGCGTCTTCGAGTTCTATCTCCGGAGCGAGTTTAATTAAACGATTGTTCCGCACGTTATAATCTGGCACAACTTTTGTATCGATATATTCTTTCGTCACAACGTCCCTAGACTGGGAGGGGGATGCAACATCTTTAATTCGTTTTTCAGCATTAAAATGTCTATCCGCATCTTTCTTCAATCCTACGTCAGCTTTAAATTTTTTTACGTCGTTTTCTAATTCGGTAAATTGGGAATAAATTACGACATCTTCAGGTTCTGTAGCAGCTCCGACTTTAGTAAGTCGCTTATTCTGCATGTCGTAATCATGGTTCAGGTCTAGTATAAATCCTACACCCGGAGCTCCTTTCACATCTCTTTGCATTCGTTTCAAAGATTGTCCAAATTTATTAACTGGCATTTTGACGATTTTTTTTTTTTTTTATATATAAACAAAAGGAATAAGAAATTTCAAAAATGTCTCATTCTACCCGGCACGGAAATCTTTCGAGTCTGCTGCAATCAAATTCTCTAGAAGTTAGAACGGACAATGCAACGGATTTAAAAAAGGGAGTAAAGTACGTCTTGTCTCCTTCCATATATTTCGAGGATTTAAGAGGAATAGGTTCTCCAATTTCGAACAAAGGTTCCAGGTGTAAGGGTTGGATTTCTCCGTCGGACCTCGAATCTCAAAACGCGATGAAAAATCTTAAACGATACATCTGCGAAAAATTAGAAATTGAAACCGATGAGAAGAAACCTGTTTTTTTGACTATGTTCAGTTACCCCAATTATTCACACCCCGTTTCAATATGCTACCCATTCTGTCAAAAGGCAGACGGTGAGTCGGATAAGCCGCTATGTCTCAGAACGTGGGTGTACAACAACATCCACAAAACTAAAGGAAAACTTAACAAAAATGTTATAGAAAAACCGTGGTTTAACTTGGCTCCGTGCGGAAGTATGTCCTTGTCGGAAGTTAGTGGTAAAATTAACTCCGTGTACATCAGCAACGACGCTCCCAGAACCAAAAAACTTTGGTGTAATGTAGAGTACGGAGTCGTCGAATCTAATACATCCAACGAAAAGTTTTCGGATAACGACTTTATGAGTTTGATTTCTGAATAAGAAAAAACAATGGATATTCAAAATTACGATTTCTTCATGCCGATCAAGAAACACAAAAAATCACTCATTTCTACCTTCAAACATCATATGCCTGATTATAGGACCGGCAAACTGCGGGCAGACGAACTTACTGTTTAATTTTATCTGTAATGAAGGATGGTTGGATTACGACAGATTATACGTGTACAGCAAAACTCTGTGTCAAGCGAAATACAGAGCTTTACAGTCTATATTTTCCGAAATTGAGGTATCTGTAGGGCGGGAGATAGCAAGTTTTCACGACTCTCAAAACGATTTAATTCCTCCCGACGAGTTGGACACCAAGTTTCGTAATCTCGTGGTTTTTGACGATGTTCTTTTAGACAAACAAAAAAACATAGAACGTTACTTCGCTCAAGGCCGTCATTCTAACGCCGACATTTTTTATTGCAGTCAGTCTTACACCAGAATTCCCAAACAAGTGGTTCGAGATAACGCCAATTTATTAGTCATATTTACCGTGGATGATTTAAACCTGAAACATTTATACAAAAATCATGCCGGTCCGGACATGGAATTTCCGGAATTTCGTCATGTTGGGACGATCCATACGGATTTTTATCGATCGACAAAACGGTAAACGAGGGACGTTATAAACGTACGTTTTCGTTCGATGATAAAACAAACGAAAGAAAAAAAGATAACATGATGAAAAAAAAACGTGAAATAGTAAATCTCAAAAAAAGTTTACGGGAAAAATTTTTGAATCAACGTTTGGACGAACGAGATCAAGAAGAATCTTTACAAGAATTTTTTTAACCCATCGTTAAGTACTTTGAAACCTGCTGTTGTTAATCCACCTCCCGCAGCGAGTCCTGCGAAAGCGATTGCCGGTTTTCCAACGAGAAAACGACTAAAACGTATACGCATTATTACTCCCATCAAAAAAACTTATAAATCCAAAGATGAAGATGATGAAGAGTGGGAAACCACGGGAAACGATACGGATAAGTTTGAATCGCCGAAACCTTCCATCGAGCATATAATTCCGATAGCGCGAGATCCTAATCTTTCAGAATACTCGACTCCCGCTCCAGCTATGCGAACCGAATATGCATCTATCAGTACGGGTTTGAAAGTCACCACCACACTTTCGGCAATACAAAACAGACGCGTGTCGACGCCTCCAGAACTTCCAAATTTCCCAACCCTCAGATCTTTAAATAGTCTGTTGCCTGGCCAAGTCATAGGCCAAACAGCGAAATATTTCCTGATGACATTTTTCCAAAATCCCAAAGAGACTGATCCTGTCTTCGGACTGCAATACGACATGAAAACTGGAGAAACCCGTAAAACCCGTAAAAATATTCGAGAACGACATAGTGGTCGGTGGTAATCAGTACGCGGGAAGACGAGGACTTTGGATTTTGCTAGTTTTTAAGGATTTGAAGGAGCCGTCGTACGCTCCCGAAGTTAAAGCGAGTTACGCTTCTCTTTCAAAAAACACGCACGATATCTATCAAAACAACGATCCGGGCACTCGAAAACCTAAGTCAAATCGTAGTGCCAAGTACGTGTCGATAATCGGTCCTATCTGGGAGGATATGAAGAAAACTAAGAAAATGGGAACTGGTATGGTAAAAAAAACTGGGAGCAGGGTGGATTACAGGTACTATGACGATCCTAACGATCTAGTCGAAAGACTGAGGTTTTTGTACGGGTCAACCCAAGCGGGTCACGACGGTCACAGGAACGAAATGATAGAAATTTTATAGGAATTGGAACAACGACGGGTCATCACCGCTCGAGAAAAAAGAACGCTTATCAGAATTTAGGTCTACGATAAAAAATTTGTATAATAAAAAAAGAGGCCAAAATGAAGTATTGCGTGAAATGTAAACGATCCACACCTAACCAGCCTGAACCTCCTACTATTATTACATCAAAAAATAACAGAAGCATGGAAGTTTACTTTTGCGAAGTGTGCGGAACGAAAAGAGCCTCCTTCATCAAGTCTGGGAAAGGAATCATAAATAAAATCATAGACCATTTACCGGTAGAAGTACATTTACCCGGATATCAATACTGCGGACCAGGAACAAAACTAAACCAGAGATTAGCCAGAGGGGATCCTGGAATAAATAAACTGGATGAGGCGTGTAAAGAACACATCGCCTACTCAAAAAGCTCAAATTTAAACGAATGGCACGTCGCCGATGAAATTCTTATATCTAAAGCTCGAAAAGTACGTAAGGATCCTTCGATCTCTTGGAGAGAAAAATTAGCAGCTGCGATCGTTAAAAAAATCATGGGGACGAAGCTCAAGTTCGGAATGGGAAGAAAAAAAAACGAAATGGATCAACTCGTAAACGAACTCCACAAACTGACGTTGAAACATTTTCCGACAGGAAATGGAAGGTCACTTCCTGTTAGAGGGTTTTTTGCTGGCT
>JAHWFP010158694.1:0-15021 GCA_023313725.1 Lithobius niger | reverse complement strand
GAATAATTCAGTCCACTGGTGTGTGTTCCCAGCTTAAAAGGCCAACATCCATATTTTGGACGCATGAACTCGTAGTGAACTTCATACATTGTGAGTTTGGAAAGTTCGAGGATGCAGAAACCCTGAGTAAGTCGGTAAGTCACACTTGATGTTACGAAGTCTCAAGTTTACCTGTACGAGATTTCCGTTGAGGATCTTGAACGAATCCACATGTGGTAAAGTGCTGTATTTGATAGATTTTTTTAGATTGTCGGATAACTTCACGGATAAACGCCCCGATTTGTTTTCCATCGTTTTTCCATATACCGAATTATTTTTCAGTTTGAAAAAATCTTTTTCGAAGGTCGTCGTTGCGAGTTGACGCTTCTCGGTGTTAAATTCTATGTAAGATTTTAGCCATTGCTTCTGACGAAATTTTAGAATTCTGTGAATACCTTTCAAAATTAAACCGTGCTTCAAGTAGAATTGTAAATACCTGTAATGAACTACATAGTTTTTCTTTGGGAGCAGGTTGGTTGTCAGTTTGGAAGCAGAAACGATCTTCTTGTTTCCTGCTATTTCTTTCATGAAGGGAGACACAAGTTTTGGCATTATTTTAAACTTTTCCGGTGTTAAGGATAATCGTTGTGATCGTCATGTAGCTGGGATGGATAGTCCAAGTCCACTTCCAATATATAACCGTCTTCCGAATCTTTTTCAACCGATGCCAAGCAAAATTCGAGAATTTCTTTCCTCGTCAGCCAGCTAAATCGATCGTATGGAAGGAATTCGGTCATGGCTAGTCCGTATAAGTTGTTGACATCCAAATCTACTAGATACAGACTAGGTAGATTCTTGTTGTAGGTGTCTGGTAGGTATTTGTTATTGGCAATCGAGTGCCTTTTTGACACGAAAGTTGTTCCACCTCTGATACCGGAAGTTATAAAGTTATGTTTTCCCCCATGTGTAAACAGTTCTAGTTCGGCTTCAGTTTTTTTCAATGCAGCTGCCCAACTAAATCCTGGTGTGGATAGATAGTAGCATGGATCTATGCCATCATTGAGCAAACATGTTTCCCTGAAAGTTTGAAAAACGTCGGCTAGAAGATACACATCGATCATCTGAAATACGAGATGATGATTTTTAAAAACCTTCTCTTTCAGCAAGTTCCAAACTGACGTAGCGTGATCATACTCTGCGTCACTGATGCCTTGACCTCGTAGAGTGGAGAAGAATGCCGCTTTAGGAGGTAATTTCCGTTCTTCAAACACGTCCATAGACTGCACATACTCGTATGGGTAGTGGCCTTTTTAAGTCAATAAATCCGAGACCTCCCCCGACTCGAACCAATCGACCGATTCAAGAGCCGTTTTTGTGATGGTGAAGGGTCGATCTTTCTTGTGGTTTTTAGCCAAAGTTTCCAGCGATGAAGATAGGAAATTATAACTGTCTAAAAAACGTAACCTTACCGATAAATTCTTATCATTGAAGCAAAAGTACCTAGTAATGGTCATACTCGTGAAACGCTCGGTGTTTCTAGCAAGAACGTCCACTCCCGAAGGGAAATTTTTTGCCGCTGAAATCAGTAGATGCATATCGTAGCCTTCTAGATTATGGAAGACGATCGGGATAGTATTTATGCTCCTTGCATCCAGATTGCATTTTACGTGAGCAGCACCTCTGAACTTTCCCGTGAAGTGACAGTGATCTCTCACTTTCTTCAGTGAGAGATCATAGTCAAGCATGACTTTGTTGCAGTAGTAGCAAGTATCAGCTTTCAAGAACTGAATTTCCTCTTCGGCACTCATCATCAGAAGTTTTGGCCACGATAAAATCTTAGCAAACTTGTTAATTTCGATATTCATACATTCGTAAAACTTATCCACCGCATCCTCACCGAGGTAGAATTTTTGACTCACGATTTCATTTTCTGGGCGAATAACCACGTATCCAAAACTACTAGGTGAATGCAAACTGACTTTGGTAGACGAACTCAAAGATGGATCGACGTTACTAGTTTGTATGGGTCTGAGCATACATTCGAAATCTGCATAAATTATCCAAGGATGAGGATTGCGTCTGTTATAGTGTAGGAATTTTAATGTGTTATTACCCGGTGGTAGGAAAGTGAGTACTTGCTCCTTATTTAGTCTCACACATTTGCCAACGTGCTCCATCATGGATCGTTCTTTAGTAAAGACCGCAAAGCAGTTACGACAGTAAAATTTTCTGTGTGTTCCAACACCTTGAAATCGGAGTAGCCTATCAATATCGAGGATGCCGCAATAATGACTATTTCCTTTTTCATCAGCTATTAATAACAAGTCAATTACTTTTCCTTTCATGTTTTTGTTCACTCTCACCGGATGTAATCCTATCGAGCCCTTATATGAAATTACGTTAATGGATAAATTGTTGGCTCGTTCGAAGGAATCAATTTGTCGTAGACTCACGGGAAACTTCAACATGGAATGGTCTACAGTATTCAAAAATGGTTCGTAATATTTAACCTCGGTTTCGTAGCACTTCATTTTAGCGGCTAAAATTGAATACAGAAAATACTTTTCGTCAGAATTTTCCACATTTACTATAGCTTCACTTTTCTTGCGTAATGCCTTTGGTAAGGGTAAGAAAGAACTAGGATGTAAAGGATCGATTTTTGCTACTTTTAGGAGCATACCATAAACTTTCGAAATGCGCCAACCACTACCTTTTTTCTCGAAAGCTTCGACGGATTTTTGTATTTTTTTGTAAGCATTCTCCAATACTTCCGACACGTCAGATTCGTTATAAATAGTTGTATAGAGGGACCAGAAAAAGGGTCGCGCGATGTTGGAATCCCTGGAAAAATCTATCACTAAACACAGTTGAACTTTACAGTTGTTCAGTTCATCCAAGCAGGTCTTAATAAGAAGTTCGAGCGGATGATGGAGTAGTTGGACCGCTACATATGGGTCGGCACATTCAATTTCTCTGGAATAAATTCGGTGTGTATCATCATGTGCCAAAGTGCAACTTACTTCACCTTCGATATCATTCAACTCGTTTTCGAAGAGTAAGCACTCTGGTCGAAGATTAGATCGATGGTTGGGAAGATGATGGATCAAATCTTCCCGAGTTGCGTAGACATTTCCACAGTACACACATGTAAACGATGATTTTGAATTCATTTTCTTTTTCTCGAAAGAAAAATCATTCATTCCTTTTATTTTTATTTTTTATTATATACGAAATAATTTTCCAAAGAAACATGAAGAAAAAACTACATCCGGACTGAAATTTATTTTTTCGGATCTTTAGGATACAGAAAAATTTTTAAAAAACTTAGAAAATCTTAGAAAATTTTGAAAAACTTGGAAAAAAAAACTTGGTGTAGGTTCCCTATTGATATGGTGCATGTAGCCCTACCCAACTGCACCAAGGCTGGGAGGCCGTGTGTTCGAGTCCAGAACTTCATCCGGACTGAATATTTATTTGTCCGAACCTCCTTATACAGGGCCCTCCTCGAAAAAAATTCTGGGTTTTTCCTTTTTTCTTTATTTTGATTGGTTGGAGAAATGGGACTTCCCTTTATGTTGATTGGTTGGCAAAACGGGAGTTTTGATTGGTTGGAGGATCCTATATAAGGTGGTTTGAGAAAATAAATTTCAGTCTGCATGTAGTTCTGGACTTGAAAACACGGCCTCCCGACCTTGGTGCATTTGGGCAGGGCTACATACACCATATATGTAGGGAATGTAAAGGCATTTGGCCAAAAATCCAGATTGGTTAGGATACCCGGCACCAAAGATCAAAAACTCGGGGAAACAAATTTTTTCTCTTAGCGCCGTAGGCCTAAGTGCTTAAGCCTTTTACTTCAAATCATGTAACTCCCAGGAAAATGGACAGAAACGATCACAGTCTTCACCTCTTAATAGCCACAGACTTTATCTTTATTCCTGTGAAGACAGAACTCCAAATTTCATCCTCTACAAATAACTGCAGCTATTTGAAAAACGCTCCAAACTGAGCGTACCGCACGCAATCGCCGATCGCCATTTTCCACAACAACAAACTTGTATATTTGTAATTTATATTTTTTTCCTCAGGCATAAAGCCGACCAGTTTAGTGTTTGTTATAGGAACCACGTATATGTACTCACACTCTGCGTTTTTATTTTGAACTCCAATACTAGTTTTGGTTTGTTATGAAAACGTCGATTGCACTTTTTATCATTATTTGCAGATGCAATGTTGTTGTAAACCTAAAATGCGTTTTAGCATCTACAAACTAGCTGGTTTATTTTAATCCTTTACCTAGTGCTTATAAAAGCAATTTAGTAACGTAACTTCTTCCCACAAATTCTACCTTGTCCAAAACGGCATTTTTTTTACTATTTTATTTTACCGGACATTTTCTCCAAAAAGTGTTTATCTTGTATTTATTTCAGAGCTCCGACCATAGCAACCTCAACCAGTTGTAATTAAAGCCTTTACTATCCACTATTGCACTAGAGCAGAAACCATCCTTCTAATAAAATTTAATATTTGTTTTTAAAGCAAAACCCCTTTTCCCCCCCCCCCCCCTCCTTCAATAGTGCGATGCCTAACATCGTAGTTTATTGATTAGGCCTAAAAATCACGTTGTTATGAGTTGAAAACTCACCTGCACAATCAAAGCCAGGCCTCTAACGTTTTCAAGTCGGCAATTCTCTTTGTCAATTCAGCCTCCGCAATTCCCGTCCAACCAAAACATTGCCTTCAACCTCCCATCCAACCAGAACATTCAGCTCCCCTAGCTGTCCGCGCTGCCACTCCGACTTCCGGTAGTGACAGCTCGGCCGATCTAGGTCAGTCTCTCCTCCTCCAAGATGTCCGGCTCCTCTTCCCCGCACGTCCCCTCCGCAGCTATCCTCGGCGTCCACGCCGATTTCCGGTAATGAGTATATAACCCCAGCCCCAGACTCAATCGTGAGCACTGCTCAAAGATCTCAGAGGCTAGAGGTTGCTACGCCGGTCGGAGTGGAGATGTCCGCACGGGTCCGTTTGTTGCCATGCCGGGCAATGTAGCAGTTCGTTGGTAACTAAGTTAATTTTTTTGAAAGTATTCTTTTAGACTCAAATTCTAAATCTATAGTTCATAAACTTAAACTTAACCTCTAACTTTGAGAATGATTGTGGATCAGTTAACCGCCATCGGCATTTCTGGCCTAGAACTACCACAACTTAAGGGTTTAAGGTCCCCTTCCTAAAAACCGGCTTTTTTTTCTTATTTATGTTGAACAAAGGTTCTTCTAAATAATCAAATGGTTTAAATCGTAGAGCTTAGACGTCTTTTGGGTTGTTTACCATTAGTTAGTTTGATCTTTAGCACTTGGCTTTAGAAACATAACTTGTGACTATTTTGCTAATGTAAACGTTGCATTCAGTAACTTAGAGAGTCCGGTGACTCAAACAACTTTTCTTGTCGAAATTTTGTAGTGTATGAACTTTTAACTTGTTCACTTCGTGCCGATTTTAATGTAAAATCATCGTGTGCTTTATTCAAAGCTTTTTGAGATAATTTTTGTAACTAACTTAGTTCCAATGTAGTGTAGGAAGTTAATCATGTTTTAATAAAAAATGTTCGTTGTTGTAAACAACCCGTTGACTTCGTTGAGATTTAATTGCATGAGTAGATAATCAAAACCCATTTTTATTTAACTCCCAGCCTGCAATTAAACACCCATCGTGGTGGCAGCAAATTAGTAGGTAGTTAGTATTTGAAACGTAGTTAGGACATGGACGCTCCCCTCCTAACCAAGCAGTAGCCACTGCAGTGCTGTAAACTCTTCAAAAGTCAAAACAGTCGCCGTAAATATTAACCACGTCATCGCCAGTACACCAGATGACGGTGCTCACCTGAAAAGGCACCTAAAGAGACAGGTAGCGCCGCTACAGTAACTTCGCTCACTCCCCCTCGAATTGTAGTACCCCCACGAATTGTAGTACACCCATCATGGATTGGTAGGTTTCTGAGTATGTTTACAGGCACTTGTTCCCAACCGATAAGGTGCACGTAGCCCTGCCCAACTGCACCAAGGCTGGGAGGCCGTGTGTTCAAGTCCAGAACTAAATCTGGACTGGATTTTCTCGAATTTTGTTTTGATACTTAACTTACTGGACTGGCTGTAACGGTTATGGGTGAAAACTTACAAAAATGCACTTTAAAAATCAACTATAACTCTCAATACATCAGAGTTTGGTTCAAAACACTCTCCAGTAATAATGACAGTAGATTGTTTAAAGGTTTTTCGAGATCACCTAAACTCACCACCTCACTAAAGCTTAATATCACACAAAGAACAAACTTGGTACAAATCCCAGAAGTGATGTCATAACCGGAAGTCACCGGAGAGGAAAGCCATTAGTGGAGATTCCCTATTGATATGGTGCATGTAGCCCTACCCAGCTGCACCAAGGCTGGGAGGCCATGTGTTCAATTCCAGAACTACATCTGGACTGAATTTTCGAAAATTTTGTTTTGACACTTAACTTACCAGACTGACGGTAACGGTTATGGGTGTAAACTTACAAAACTGCACTTTAAAATTCAACTATAACTCTCAATACATCAGAATTTGGTTCAAAACACTCTCCAGTAATAATGACAGTTGATTGTTTAAAGGTTTTTCGATATCACCTAAACTCACCGCCTCACTAAGATTAATATTCTTAATATCACGCAAAACACAAACTTAGTAGAAATCCCAGAAGTGATGTCATAACCGGAAGTGACGTCATAACCGGAAGTTACATCATACAGGAAGTGATGTCATAAAGCTCTGCACACCAGAAGCCCCACCAGCTGGAAGTGACATCATAGCCGCTTTCATCACATGACTAGAAGTGACGTCATTACCCCCACTTTTTGTCATGTGATCAGAAGTGGGGGCTATCACCACATCATTGCCACCACTTTTATCAATCGGACAGAAGTGGGGTGCTATATATAACCCCACATCATAACCCCCCCCCCACACTTTGACCACGTGACTGGAAGTGAGGGTAATGATGTGTGTATACGACCTGAAAACGAAAAAATGTAGGTCCTCCAGATTGACGAAAAACGAAATAAAGGTAGAAAAGATACACCATACTCCAGATAGACGAAAACCGGAAGTGACGTCATTCCCCACTTTTCATCACGGAGGCCGGAAGTGCACCCCTCACTTTGATCACATGATCGAAAGTGGGGTACATGTCTGTGTATGACCTAAAAACGAAAAAAGATAGCAAAAGGCATTTTTCCACCCTCCTCCAGATTGACGAAAACTGGAAAAAAGGTAGCAAAATGCACTTTTTCACCCTCCTCCAGATTGGCGTAAACCGGAAGTGACGTCCCCAATTTACATCACGTGACCGAAAGTGCGCCAGTTACCACAACTTTGATCACATGACCGAAAGTGGGGTACGAATGTGAGTATATAACCTAAAAACGAAAAACGGTAGCAAAAGGCACCTTTTCACCCTCTTCCAGATTGACGAAAACCGGAATAAAGGCAGCAAAATGCACTTTTTTCACCCTCCTCCAGATTGACGTAAACCGGAAGTGACGTCCCAAATTTACATCACGTGGCCGAAAGTGCGCCATTTACCACCACTTTGATTACAAGACCGAAAGTGGGGTACGAATGTGAGTATATAAACGAAAAACGGTAGCAAAAGGCACCTTTTCACCCTCCTCCAGATTGACGAAAACCGGAATAAAGGTAGCAAAATGCACTTTTTCACTCTCCTCCAGATTGATGAAAACTGGTGACGCCCCCACTTTTCATCAAGTGACCGAAAGTGCGCCATATACCACCACTTTGATCACGTGACCAAAAGTGGGGTATGAATGTGTGTATATGGAGGTTAGGTTAGTTAGGTTAGGTAAGGTTAGTTAGGTTAGGTTAGGTTAGGTTAGGTTAGGTTAGAATGTATGTATGTGACGTAATATCGCAACTTACCACTACTATCGTCTCCTATCCCGATCGGCGTGACCACCTCTAGCTCGAGATCTGTGAGCTGTGCTAAGGATGGAGGGTTGGGGGGGGGGGCCTTTTTATGCTGGAGCAGCGGATTTTCGCGTCCAAAGCGCGGACGCCGAGGAGAGCTGCGGGGGTCTGATTGGTGGAGGGCCAGGAGAACAATGGAAAGTGGGAGGAGAAGTCGGCTGAGCAAAGGGTTTTCGTGTAGTGCCGTTTGAAAAAGTAGAGACATGTAAGAGCACACGGACATTGGGATTTGGCCTTTGCATTAGAATATTGACTGTAGGATTGTATTTACATGACTATTTCGTGGAGTGTTTCGAATTAAAGCTTAGTATAGAGTCTTGTGTAATGAATAAACATTACTATTAAATTTAACAAGCTTTAAGGGCAAACTGCAGTGTTGTACACCACAACTACGTTGGGGGGGGGGGGGAGAAACGAAGTATTTTACATAGACTAACTTTGGGATTGTATGGAACATATCTTTATAAGATATACTGAATTAATAGAAGGAAAGCTAGTTTGTTTGGCTTGGGAATGATGGTCACGATTGGGGATTTTAACGGAGATTTTCGACAAAATATGTACAACAAAAATTCGTGTCCGGTAAAAATTAAAGTTAAATAAAATCGTCGAGCAAGTGGTAGTGTTCACGGGGCAAGTTAAGATAATAAAAGATTAAATAATAAGTTATTGGAGAATGCTAAAACGCATTTATCAGGGCATTATTTGTACAGGCAGATAACTAGTTTTCATGTAGGCTGGACATTTTTCATAGTTTTTGGTGCGCAACAAATAAGATAAAAAATATCACCTTAAGTTCTAAACAACCTAATCATGAGGTTAAGTACCTTTGCAAAGGAAGCCCCTCCTAACCCACAACTAAGCTAACCTAATTTGGCTTTATGCCTAAAAGAAAACAAAAAGAATTGATTACAAATGTACAGAAAAGTTGAAGTTACGATTGTAACCGGCTTACATCGACGGCAACACGCAATCTACGGAGCCAGCGCTCCTTAGTGCACCTTGCCGTTAACAGAGCTGTTGTGCGCATGTTGCTAACCACCGCATACACGCGGGAGTTGGCACAGCGCCTAACAGTCGGGTGCGAGGGTGTTATATTGTTCGACTCCAGTTAGAACCGGATCGCACCGGATTAGCCGTCATCCTTTGGTTTCGAGGCTAGGACTCAGGCAGCTATATAACAGCCCGATCCCGGCCTCACACCGGTTGGTGTTTGGGGTTCGGACTGAACGGTCAGAACATCTTGAGCCTACAGGGTCAGTCAGAAGGATAAATTCTGGCTGATGCCTAATATGTAATGCCAAGGTGTGCAGTCCCCTAGCTGTACAGTAAGAAGTAAATTGGAATTGAGTCTTGTCTTGAAACTAATCGTCTACTTCCTTAGCAACCTTACATATTTTGGGGGTCTTGTCCTCAGGATTTGAATCCGACATTTTTTAATGCTTCCGATTCTGTTAGAATTCTGAATGATAAGCGTTTTACAAGTTTGGGAAGGCAGTTTGTGGAATCCAGCCTGTGGCCGTGTTGTTGGATAAACCATGAAAAGCCGAAGTTTTATTTTGACTTGTCATTGTCATTATTAAACTACCCACTTTCTTTTCTATTTGGGAGTAGAAATTAAAGTAAAACAGTCGTTTTTGGACTAGATGAGAGTGGTCGACCAAAACACTCGGTGTCCAGAAAAATTACGATTTGGGGGTGACCTCGGACTCAGCCTGTGGCCGCGTTGTTGAGTATCCTTGGAAAACATCTTTTTTTAAACTAGTGAGTGCTGACTAGTACGAATAAAAGAACCCCGTTTATTTTTTATGAAAAATAAACGTTAAACTCGGTAGCTGTTTGTGAACCCAAGGGGTATTCACAGAAGCGTTATTTTTTTTTTAGTAGGCTTAAAAAACCGCTAAAATAAAAATCACCGTTTTTCTTCGGAAAATAAAGTCACTACATTATTACGGAGTGGAAGGGAAGCAAAAGTCTTTCGCTGCGAATATACTTGTAGAAGTTAAACAAGTGAAGGAGAGCACTTTTTAAGGTACGGGTTGATTGTTGAGTTGTCTGTAGTGAGTTAACTAAGTACTCATTATTTAAGACTGCAAAATACTAGCAAACTCGTGAATTATTGGAGACTGTAATTTCAAAACAGTATTCAAGAATGAAGTTTGAGTAGATTTTGGGCCATCGGAGGACCAAAATTGAAAAATTGAGTTTGTGACCGGAAAAAAAAAAGTTGCATTTTTTTTTCAAAACTAGCGATTTTGTGAGTTAAGCATGGCAAGCAAAAACGCTGCACCGAATCAACGGCCTTTAGTAGCACAGAATCCAAGCCTAGGAAACTTGCGAAAAAGGGCACGGACTGAGGAATGCAGAAATGCACCCTTAGTGAAAGATTTAGGTGAGGATCTAAACGATTCTTGGGGTAATGAAACGGATATTTCAGACTCGGAAATTTCAAGTGTGGAAAAAAGTCTGTCACCCCCAAGATTAAATCGTGAGGATGCAGAAGATCAGCGTGGAAATGCCACTATTTTCACCGATTTTCGAAATTGGGCAGATGCTTGCCCCATGTCAATTGACTTCCGGCAGAAAGTTTTTAAGCAGTTAGAAAGCTGTTTTCAACCAGAAAACCGGAATAGAGTGAACCTGGTCGTGTTTCTCAACATGACAAGAACGAACGGAGGCCAGAGCACTCTACGCCTGTCGTAGCTCACAGACGTTTAAATCGTGCTGTGGAGCCTACTGACAGTACACGGAATCCTCATCTGCGCTATCCTGGAGCCAACCATGACCGAGTGGATAGACAGACGTGCGGTAACCGTGACGAACAAGACAACCGGTGGTCCATGCACCGGATGTAAATACATTCAGGGATTATGAACTTGAACGTAAGCACAGAGTGTCGCCATCTAGGAACGGGAAAGCTGAGCATAGAAATGTGCAAGGCCGGACTGGTCCTAGCTATGCGGCCGGGGATTTTAACCGGCAACATAGGGACGATTTTTTAGGCCAGAATTTAATGTAAAATCAGTTTGTAGGATAGAGCATAAAATCGCCAAAAATTGCCAAAAATCGCCATGCCTTCGTACAAAGGTCATGGTGATGAAAAATCGCCGTCTGAGTTTTTGGAAGCACTGTACAAGTACAGCATTGCACTAAGCTTATCAGAAACTTATGTACTGAAAACCGTGGTTCCACTTGCTATGCAAGGTGAGGCGGAACGCTGGTACAGGGTGTTTGGTCCTTACAGGGATTGGGACATCTTCGAGTCGGATTTTAGTTTGGAATTCCAAACTAAAGTCCAAATTATATCGAGGACTTAAAAAGAGAACTTGAAGAAAGAACTCAGACTCCAGAGGAACCTTTTCCAAGTTATGTTCAAGCTGTGTGCGGGTATTTTGACCGGTTATGGCATAATGCTACTCAAGCAGAGAAAATTAGGCATATTCTGGCAAAAATGCACCCAAACTATAGGCAACATCTTCAGGGTCGTCGGTTCGGCACCCTGCGAGAATTGGTGAGGGAAGAAGCAAAGGTTAGTCAGTTTCTGCTAACACAGAGAACTTACAAGCCACCCCCCAACCCATCCTTGTCTGTAGAGCCACGCTTGACATGGCGTGGATTCACCACTTACAGTGAAGCCGTGCAGGGAAGTCAGCCTTCAAGGAAGGGCTTTGTAGCGGTGCTACGTGCGGGTCAGACAATCAGCATGGGAACCACACCGGCGTTCCAACACAAGGTTGAACCGGTTTCGTTTGCTGCACTTGACCCAAGGGGGTATTGAGCCGGCAAATATCACACACAAAGCACCACGGGCTCTGTAAAGGCTGCACCAAAAGCAGCGAAGGTACAGAAAGCGGGTGTTGCAAAAGAAAATACGCCAGAACAACCTAAAAGGGAAAGAAAACCCTTTGATGGAAGTTGTTGGACGTGCCAAGGACAGGGGCACAGGTCCAATAGGTGCCCTAACAAGCCAAAAAATGCAGAAGGAGGTCGTTAACCCGGTTAAACCGCGTTACGACTGGGAAAAAACGCTGATTGGAGAGCTAGGGCTGGACTGTGGAAAGGCACATTAAAACGTGTCTTTGCACCAAATGTGCGTTTGTTTAAAGGTGTTGAGGAAAAAACCAAATCAGGGACTGTACCTTTAATAAACATTAAAGTGGCAGGGGAACCTATTTGGCACTGATCAACACAGGTGCCAGTTCAATTATCATTTCCGGTGCTACGGCACGTACTTTGCAGGCAAAGGGCGTGAAGTGGCGCAGGGAATGCTGTGTAACCTTTATTTTGGCGGCTGGTAATATCCAAGGTAGTGGTTATTGTAGAGCTACGGTACGTTGGCCTGGTGGTTTTTCTGCACAGCAGACTTTCTTAGTTCTAGAAAACGCAGTAGACAGCGTTATTTTAGGACGAGATTTCTTGGGTCGGACTGGCCTCATACCAGACATCTAAAATGGTGGCTGGCGTGTAGGACCAGAGGAACAAGAGACAATTCCTTTTGCAAAAGCCGATCAAACGAAAATTGAACAACTTAAGGAGGTGGAGGTAGATCAAGAGAGGCGTGCAAAAGATGATGCCTTAATGGAAGAAAAAATCCAACAAGCTCATTGCTCAAATGCACAACGAAAGCAGCTTAGGAAGTGTTTACACAAATTTAAACATGTGTTAACATCAAAACGAGGCAGCATTCATCTCACCAACACAAGATTGAGGTGGAACCTGGTACCAGACCAGTAAGGTTACCTCATGGACCAGTAAATAAAAATACGAGCTATTATTGAAGCCCAGATGTTGGAGTGGATCAGGGAAGATTTAATAGAACGCTCTGTGTCACCTTGGGGAGCTGTACCTTGCCTTGCCCCTAAAAAAGGTGAGGAGGGGGCTAAAGGATTTTGCCTTGACTACAGAATTTTGAACGGTAAGACGGTAAAAGACTCACAGCCAACCAGCAATGCTAGCCAGGTATTCGCCATGCTTGGTAAGGCAAAATGGTTTACAGTTCTTGACATGAAATCAGGCTTCTTGCAGATAGGAATGGAAACTGAAAGCAAGAAGTATACCTGTTCCGTTGCCACATGGGGTCATGGTAGTTCAAAAAAATGCCAGATGGGCTATGCAACGGACCAGCATCCTTTGCACGCTTGATGGACATGGCTTTGGGGGATGCTATGTATTCCCATGCTATCGTCCATGTTGACGACCCAGTAATCTACAGCCAGGATTACCAGAGCCATCTAGACCACATAGCAGATGTACTGGGTAGGCTAGGAAGAGCTGGCCTCACAGTAAATGTGAAAAAAGTACACTTTTGTGCAAAGGAAATCTCGTATTTAGGGCATCTCATTAGTCCAAATGAGTTGTCACCACTACCAGAAAAGGTATTGGTAATCCAGGATTACCCAGAGCCTAGTAACTTGAAATCGCTCCGTCGATTTCTGGGAATGATGGGCTGCTATAGGGCATTCATCAGGGATTTCCATGTGAAGGCAGCTTGTCTTTACAAGTTACTGAAGGGAGGTGCGGTCTGGGAGTGGAACAAAACACACTCAGATGCAGTACAGCAACTCAAAGACAGCTTATCAGGTTGTGTTGTGGGATCACCAGATCTGGATAAGAGGTTCGAAATTTCGTCGGACACATCGATTTCCGGATTTGGAGCGGTGCTCTCACAACACATCGAAGGACGTAGGCTGGTACCTGTAGCTTTCGCAGGAAGGAAACTGTCGGATGCTGAAAAAAAACCTGCGTGTCTGAATTAGAAATGGGAAGCGTAATGTTTGCCGTACGTAAGTTTAGGCCTTACATTGAAAATGCCCCATTTCTGATCGAGACAGACCACAGTGCGTTGTCGTTCTTGAAGTCCTTGAAACAGCCTTCAGGGAGACTAGCGAGATGGATTTTGAGATTCGTTACAACAAGGGGTCTCAAAACCAGGTGGTAGATGCAATCTCTAGAATGTATGAGGATGAAGCAAAAAACCCCATACTGATGGTAGATTGTAAGGTGGAACGTGTAAAAGTAACCGAGAATCCCAACGGATTTCCAAGCTTGGAACAAATCCGTGCGGCGCAGGTTGGTGACAAGTGGTCATCGCACCATATTGCTAGGCTAGGCAATGTAGCTGAATGTACATCAGCTGTGGAAGGAGGCATCCTTACCCCGGGTAGGATCTGCTTGCGTGATGGGATCTTGTGCAGATCCACGTAACGTTGGGGACGTAGTTGAAGGTAACACACGTTTTAGGGCGTTTTTACCAGTGTCGCTACGTCATAACACGATTGCTGCAGTTCACAACTCATCACTGGGAGGCCATTTTGGAGTTCACAAGACTTTAAAAAGGATGCAGGAGCTGGTGGGGTGGATTGCCCTGAGGAAGGACATAGTAGAGTTCGTACGCAGCTGTGAGAAGTGCCAGACTTGCAAAACTGACACGTCAAAACCTGCTGGATTCCTGACCACTATGGACCCTCCTAATGCCCCTTGGAAGAGGGTGTGCGTGGATCTTTTTGGGCCTCTGCCGGTAACCAAGAGAGGTCGACGTTGGATCCTCGTAGTCCTGGATGAGTTTAGTTCCTGGCCTGAACTTTTTGCTCTTAGGACGGCTAAAGCTAAACAAGTAGCCAAATGTGTGAAGGAGGTCGTGCTCCGTTGGGGCTGGTTCGATCGTATCCTGTCAGACAATGGACCTTGTTTCATAGCAAATTTATGGCATAGTCTGTGGGCCTCGTGGGGTATAAAAACCCACTACGTAACCCCTTACAACCATAAGGCTAGGGTTGGGAAAAACCGGTTATTTGCCTAAACGTTTACTAAACGAACCTAATTTACCGTTTACCGTTTAAACGGTTCTCCCTCCCCCCCCAACAAAATAAAAAAAAAAAGCTTTGAAACCTGCATTGTTGTTTAACTAAAATTAAAACTAAATAACCAACATTTACATTTCCAAAGATAAACTTGTACACGGAAATTATTAAAAAAACAAAACAAATTAAAGCATTATGAACGATCGTTGTTGATATTCGGTCAA